>OX101828.2:36777308-36949655 GCA_944452925.2 Chrysolina oricalcia | reverse complement strand
GCAGAACATGTAGAAACTTCAATGAAATGTATCCGAATCTACCGCCAATGAACCTCAAGAAATTTATACGAATTCAGAACAATTTCAATATGTTTGGATAAACTTTAAAAAAGCACCAAGAAACTTGAAATTGGATATATTGATATGAATAATTATAAAAAAGTAAAACAATCATGTGGAATATTTCAAAATATGTTCGAATCGCTGGCCGTTCACTTCCAAGCACTTTAAAATGCGGGTGTTGACTGCTTTCGTGGTGGCAGATCTGATTTCATTGGGATCCAAATCTTCAAATGTTTGGGCAATCCTTTCTAACAATTCATCTCTCGAACGCACGGGTATTTTGTAAACTTTTTCTTTAAACATTCCCCACAAATAAAAATCTGATGGATTAAGATCGGGTGATCTCGCTGGCCAATTCCATGGTCCCAAGCGCCTTATCCACCGATCGTCAAAAAGTCTTTCCAGTTCTGCGCTCACTTCTCTTGTGCAATGTGCAGGAGCTCCGTCTAGTTGGTACCAACAGTTTCGATATTGTTCGAGTGGCAGATTATCCACGAAACTCTCTACAGTATTCTCCAAAATATTCAGGTAGCTTCTGGATGTTAATGACTCCTCGTATATCACGTACCTCAATTTGTTGTCCATCAACATGCAGAAGACATTAAAACTAAATTTTTCTTGAAATCCGGCTTCTTTTGTGACGTGAGGATTTTCACTGGACCAATAATGACGATTTTTTCTATTGAAAATCCCTTCTCTCGAAAATTTCGATTCATCAGTCCAAATAATTTTATTTAAAAAAAGTGGATCTTCTTGAATGCGTGTCAACAACATTTCACAAAATTCTACTCTCTGTTGAGGGTCTTGAGGCTTCATTGCTTGAATTTTGCTGAATTTATAATCATGCATTTTATGTCTTCGCAAGATTCTTTGAACCGATGAATATTTTATACCCAAATCTTCTTCAGCACTTCGATGACTCGGGAAATGCGTGAAAATATGCTAAGACATTAATCTGGTTGTCTTCAGAAGTTACGGGTCGAGGCAAGTTTCTTGGTGCTTTTAAAGTTGATCCAAATGCATTGAAATTGTTCTGAATTCGTATAAATTTCTTGAGGTTCATTGGCGGTAGATTCGGATACATTTCATTGAACTTTCTACATGTTCTTCTGATAATTTTATCACACTGTCCAAAAATAATAAACAAATTCATAAGAACTTCGTTTGAATAGATTTGTTCCATCGTTTTGAAGGTATTTGCAACTTCTGAAGTGACGAAAATGTCGATATTATTAGGAGAATGTCACAACGCTACTGTCAAATAGTAATCATGGCCTGCTTACCAAATACCGAATGGAAATACCATTCTGAAGGGACATTTTCACAAATAAATGCTCATAAGTCCGAAACTTGACTAGTTAGGTATAGGAATGATATAAATAGAAAGAAAGCAAATTTCAGCAGCTTTCCGAATTTTTAATAATATATAGGGTGTTCCATTTAAAATAATCAAATTTTAGCAACTTTTTCAAGCAAACGAAAAGACTGTATTTTTTTACCACCCTGTATTGAAGTAACGGAGATTAGGCTGACGTGTGGGAAGTGTCCAAGTATCACCTCCACACTCCAAATCAAATTTCGATATCATAGTACTTCTTAACTAAAAGATATCGGCATTTTTAGAAGTCATGATTTTCGAAGAAAAAAATTGAAATTAATTTTTATTTCGAAAACGGTAACAGATAGGTATAGGGAAAATCAAGAAAAGTTGTCGGGCAATTGTTGGAGATTCCAAAAGTAATATTATATACAGAGTGGTCCATTTGAAAAATCAAAGTTGCTACTGCTTTCTAATAGAAGCGGCAACACCGCATTGTCGAAAATATTTTAGTTGGCTAGAGAATGTCCGAATATGACTGCCATTAAATTTTCAAAGTGATCCGTTGTCTGGTTCACCAGAAACGTCTAATGTGCCATCCACCGTGAATCAGCCTGTATAACTCTTTCGATTCTCTAAATCTCGCAGAAGCTGTATCAACTGACCTACATGCAATTTTTGAGGTATCCTCATATCATTTGTTGATAATCAATCCCAACAAGTCACTCGCTATGATATTTGGAAATGAAATGATTACTGAGCAGGCAAAAAGTTACGATTTGAAAATAAATTGCAAGTCTCGCTCTAAAAATTTAGGGCATATTATAGACTCCAGCTTAGGTTACAGAACATAATACCCATAAACTCAGAAATGTTGGGCCGTGGTAGTAGAGCGTTCGACTTTGGAGCAAAGGGTCGAGGGTTCAAAGCCTCGCATGGTCATCGGTCTCGTGCACGGCATCACAGGTTAAAAGGTAAAGGCTCTCCCTAGCTCACACAACTCTCTAGAAGACTTTCGAGGGTTGCACGTAGGGGAGCAATCGGTTGACGGAAATAACAATTTTACAACAATTTTTTGTTATGTATTCCTGAAGTTGATTTATTAGCAAAGAAAATTTCTAAACACAGAAGTTGAAAAAATATTATGTCATTCACAATTTTTGCCCCACCTCAATCACTGTGATGTGGTATACCTACCAAAATTGTATTGATAGCAATGACATAAGGAGCATACAGAAACTACAAAATCCATACACAAGACAAATTTTTGGTATTAGAAGTAGATCCAGTATATGTCACAAACCTAAAGATTTCTACTGGCTCCCCACTTACAAGACCATTTAACTCATAGAACGGATGTCCACAACTTGAAACTGCGAAGAAAATTGGTTTGACTCTTCCTGCTCACAAAAAAACTGTTTAGGCGCTCGATCTCGTATAATATCTTGGATACAATTTATAACCTATATAAACACATGGAACCAACCATAACTGTTTTGCCTAACGGCCAATACATTTGAAGAAACATTAAAAATTCACTTATTTTTCAGTCAGGATGACTAAAGTGTTACAAAAGCAGAAATCGCACCGAGAAATGTGAAAAAATGGTTTTTCCTACTCCTTCACTCTCACTCTCTTGACCACTCTCTCTTCCCCTCTCTCTCTCTCTCTTATCTCTCTCTCTTCCACCACGTTCCCACTGTTTTCATCACTCTTTTCTATGCTATGTTTGTTTTTGAAAAAGGCATTGGTGGAAGATCAGATGCGAGGAAACTCATAAATCTAAGCAAAAAGCTCACCTATCATCAGATTTGTATAGATGTTTCACTATTTTTGTTATGTTATGGAAATTGGTGTGCAATAAAAGTATCATTATCATTATATTGATATGTTCTACAGCTGAAAAGACAAAGAACAATTGTACCCGGTTATATCTCTACCTATCTACACCCAATTTTATTCATATAATGATATGCAGCTCATATCAGCAAAGCTTAACTTTGTTCGTTACTTTTGACCTCAAAATGCATACACACTTATATTTTTCAACAGTTATATTGATGATATTATCTTTATTTCTTCTTGAAATTTTTATTATAATGACTTGTTCATCGCCTGAAGAGGTTTTTCGTCAACAAATAAAGGATATCAATGTATCTATCTACTCTTCGCAAGATACCGTGATGTACATCGATGAAAGATCATGCAATACAAGAACTCGCCATTCTGCGACGAAAGCACCAAAGAAAAGCTCAATTAAAAAAGAGCACCTCCTCCACTGCCGTTGGACACCAAATGTACCTATACAACATTTGTCAACTGAAAAATAAAAAAATTATTTATAAAGTACATAAAACTTTCCTTCTCGGAAATTTTCCAATACCTATCGGACTAATAAAAATGAAGTTTAAAATGATAGCCAGCTCTATCAGTTCGCCGACAAGGCAACAAACAGCCGAGTCAAGTGTTATTGATGGATGTTATTATGATCTTGAAACTGTAACTTGATTCATTCAATAAAAACGCGGGAATATTTAGAAAGCAAAATGTTTGTTGTAGTTTAAGGAACATGGAGTACTAGTAGGTCAATCATTTTAGCATTTAAAATCAAAAATTGGGAAAAAATAGCAAAACAATGCATATTTCACAAATGTTCTATTTAAGTGCGCAATAAAACAATAAAAATTTGCGCCCTTGTACAAGGTCGGCAACATCGTTAAAAATGTGAATTATAAACAATTCTTGTTATTTTGTAGATAAAAAATGAAAGAGTCGCAAAATGAAGAAAACAAAGAAAATATCATCTTTTATCTTTTCCCAATTTTGCGACCATTTCCAATTTGGGATCAGAGTAAATGAATTATTTATTTGTTTATAACTCAGCCGAAATAAACCTGAAGGAGTGTCAAACGGGAAAAAAACCCTCCCCTCTGTTTTGTTCGCAACCTGAATCGATTATGGAAATAATGCAAAAATTAGGTAATTTCACAGAAAACATACGGGAACTTTGTCAAATTTTGTCAAATTTTAAAAGAATGAAAAAATTGCTAAATTGTTTTTTTTTTACTTGTCAAAGTTCCCGAAGTCTGTGATGGTGGCAAATTTTATAGGAATTTACTTCCTACGTTTCCGACCAACTTAAGAAACTTTTGTACTATTTCCATGATCAAGGATTGCAAACGGATATTTTTAGTGTACAATAAACGAAAAAATATGTGTTGCTGAAATAATGCAACGGTTTTTTGAGTTGGTCGGAAAAGTAGGTAGTGATTTGCTGAGAAACATAAATTTGCCACATAACAGATTTCGGGAACTTTTACAAATAAAAAATAAATAATTTTGCAGTTTTTTCATTCCTTTCAAAGACAAAGTTCTCGAAATCTGTGGTGGTGGCAAATTCAATATGATTTTTGGGAAATTACTGCCTACGTTCACGACCAATACAAAAAATTTTAGCATCATTTC
Source organism: Chrysolina oricalcia (assembly GCA_944452925.2). Taxonomy (NCBI): domain Eukaryota; kingdom Metazoa; phylum Arthropoda; class Insecta; order Coleoptera; family Chrysomelidae; genus Chrysolina; species Chrysolina oricalcia. The sequence goes on along the minus strand of OX101828.2, from coordinate 36,944,809 downwards.
CATAATCAATTCAGGTTGCAAGCAAAATTTCTCAGTGTAAAATAAACAAAAAAAGTATGATGCCGTTATCGGCAGAGGTGGCAAAGTTTCGGCGACACTTACGACATAGAGAAACTTTTTTTTGCGTTTGCCACTCTTTTAGATTTTTTTAGCCAAGTTATTGAAAAAAATCATAAATAAATAATTTATTTACTCTAATGCCAGATTTGGAAATGGTCGCAAAATTGGGGAACGATAAATGATGATATTTTCTGTTTTCGTCATTTTGCGACTCTATTGCATTTTTTCTCTACAAAGTAACCAGAATTGTAGATAATTTCCATGTTAACAATGTTGCCGACCTTGTACGAGGGAGCAAATTCTTATTGTTTCATTGAGCACAAAAATATAACTTTTGTGAAAGTTTGCATTCTTTTGCTAATTTTTCTCAACTTTTGCTAAGGTGATGCCTATCGGGGTTATCAGGACCATGCTCAGTGGATAAAGAGTGTCCCGTCATTTCGAATACGAAGACAATAATCAAAAGACGAAAACTACGTTAATTTTAATTTTCCAACGTTGCGTCAATGAAGTTAGCATCATTGGGAACTAAAGCTTTCCTTTACTAAATAAATTAATTTTCCCTATATGATACACATGTATATGATAGTCATTTGAATTTACTTTTCGAATAATAAGTCGAAAATACAATATAAAAATTTGAAATTTTTAAAATTAATTCAAGATAAAAATCTGAAAAACAAATCGGGACTCGTAATGACGGCTCATTCAATATTTCAGTTGAAGGAAATCAAAAAAACCCATCAGACTTCAAATTATCAACTCCATAGTGAAGAACATGTGCCACTAGCGCACCTAGAAATAATTTCTTGGGTGGAGAGGGTCTTGTAGAATCCACAGAAAATATTGAGGGCACATCATTTGTGAAAATCATTTCTTTGTCACATTGTCTTGGGTGCACCAAAGACATAAGCTCCTCGGGAGCTGAGACAACATCCATATTTGAAAGTACACGGCAGTAACCGAAACAATCAGAATAGAGTAGAATAGGGATGTTTGTATTAATATGAAATTTATAGTTATCGTTAGAAAACTGCCACTATGATTCGATATGGCGTAGAAGTTATAAAGTTGACCCGCACATTGATTTAAATTATGTATGTCAAATTTAGAGATGTTTGTTATTATACAGTGTCCGGCATAAAGTTCGCAGATTAGGGAAAACTTTTTTATTATTGATTTCTCAAAAAAAATATTCATGATTCATCACAAACCTATTTTTTAATATTGATTTCTCAAAAAAAAATATTCATGATTTATCACAAACCTAAATTGCAAATACCAAAATTGTATTTTATGGAGATAATTCAGTTTTATTTACTATTTGCAGCAAGATTTTGCGAAATTCCGTCACATATTTCAATAAATGAGATTTTCTGATAGAAGCGAGGAAGGTGAGGATATCCAGGGAGTGATGTCGTCATATCTAACAATATGCCATTCATCTAACATAGTACTTCTCGTATCGTACAGGGCGATGAGGAGAAAATGGGAAAAAAAGTGGAAAAATTAAATTGATCATAGTAGGCTTTGATTTAAATTTCTGGATCAACATTCGATTCTGAACAATATTTTTCCCAGAATTTTAATTCTACCGTGAAAAATGAAGCGATGGGATCAAATTTCTTTCGCTCGTACCTATATGGTAGTATAAAATTCAATTTTGGTATTCGCAATGTAGGTTTGGGATGAAGCAGAGGTTTTCATCAAAAATAATTTTTTTTGAGAAATCAATAATAAAAAAGTTTTTCATATGCTGCGAACTTTATGCCGTAGAATTGCTACACATTCGGGCCTTGTCTTTGTGAAAATGAATGTATTTATATAAATAAGCAAAAATGATATCACCAACTATCTCCATGCCAGATCGTCTTTTACACTCACAACATCGTGCCCATCGTACCCATTCCTGAAGTAATGCACAACATATACGGTGACCGCCAAAAAGTATGTACCATGGGAACAAAATATTGTTAGTGTTGGAAAAACATTTTTGGGGAAATGTTTGTGCATGTCCGATAACCTAAAACACGATTTTGACACATTTCACGTGACCACTACTATGGTGGCAAATTGGAAAAAAATACGACGGAGATGCCAAAAGTGGGGTAAGATGGCAAGCTATTGAAAAAAGTACATCGAAAAGTGGTTCGGAAGTTAATTTTGTACTCACGTACAGAGCTCGAAAAACTTGAAATTGCAATTTTTTAATATTTTCCGATCTCTCTACAAAAATCGAAGTGTTTTTTCTAAATGGTTTGACTGTAGTGAATTTCGATGATAATGACAAAACTCTCTCATTTTCTCTGAACCAGATGGCACTAAATTGAAACAATTGGTTTTTGCCAGAACCATCGCTGTTACATTGGTTCGTATCTAGATTAGGTTAGGTTTGAACGTAAGTGGGCACTTATCTAACAGTCATATCAGAATTCAAAGACTATTGTGATGATAAAGCAATTTAGAAACATCATGTTTTCTGATTATAATCAAGTTTTAATGATAATGCTGCATGAGCGTTTCACTTTGCACATAAACTTCATGCCTCTTCAATTTTACGCAGTATTTTCAGGTTCATGTGCGAAGTGGAACGCTCATGTATGATTATCATCGAAACTTGATCAGAATCAGAGAACCAGAATGTTTCTAGATTGCTTTATCACCACAACAGTTTCCTTAGAAACGTTTTTCCAATACTCTGATAATAAACTTTTTTCCCATATGATATATACTCTTTGGCCGTCACTGTATGAAAATAATAAAAAGTATTATGGAACAAAAAATCTGCTGAAATGGTAGGTACCATGTCCGTTGACATAGATGTTACGACCATCGATAGCCTCAGATGAGTTGGTATCGCTTACCCAGTATAAATCTCCCATCTTTGATGCACACGTTCACTCCATTAGTTTTCTGAGAAGATAAGAGACTGGTAGGAGAATTTCATACCAAATGAAAAAAAAAGTAGAACCAAAATTTATATTCATTCATTATTGAACATTCCTGTAGAATCTCAATTAATGAGGAAAAGATGCGTGGAAATCATAATATTATTTTTATAAAGATAGTTTTGAAAATATAATGTCATCAACAATAATTCATTGAACTGCCAAAGTATTAACACAACTGATTCAAAGTGCCATTTTCGTGCTTCCTTCATTCACAAACAACCCTGTTCAATTCATATCAGATTCGCGATATAATTTCAATGGAAGTTTCTCTGAATATTTGAGAAACATCATGTGTACATGAAACCGAGGGAATACCAGAATCTATCAGAAAATCCGGTAAATTCATAAATATTAAAACAACCAGTAATGTATTCACCAGTTTTTTGTGTGAAATTTCCTTCAATTAGATTTCTGCTGAAAACTATGAAAAATGTGTACCCTTCCTCTTGGAAATAAACCATATAACTCAGGTACAAGCTAGTACAAGCTCACTGAATACAGTAATAATGACAGTGCAAGAGAGTGGGAATCCAAAAGAATGTCAAAACTTCATTACCATGATTTTTCTTCCACAAGTCTGTCTCCAATTCCTTAACATTCATATTAATTTAAATCCATGATATCCACATTAACAAATATTTGTTACGTTATATGAAAAAATATATTCAATTTTTGATATACACATACCATTGCATGAAACAGGGAACCGCAAATACCCGATATGGTACCCCTCTGAAATTAGAGATATTCGTGAAGAATTCAACAGCAAGAAGTAATATAAAAAAAATATCAATATCTCTACAGAAACTTGCGTTCCATCATAAACAAACAAATTGAGCAATCCTTCGAAAGGTATCTAATAAATGTACAGTAATCAATTCACACAACGATCCGAAATTTTCTGGAATTTCACTAAAAAAAAACAAAAGTCAAGAATTCCTGGTGAAATGAATTACGACAATCAAAAACTAGAGAACCCCCAAGATATGGTAAGTGAATCAACAGAGTTTTTTAGTAGCGTTTACCTTCTTTTCAATTCAAATCCTAATGATCGCTCCGAATCGGTAAATAATACTGAAACAATCAACATTAGAAACATTTCGGAAGATGAAGTGGCAGAAGCGATAAAATAACTCAAGAATAAAATGACTTAAGGTTTTAGCTCAGTTTTAGCTGCTTCATATTCAACCTATCGTTAGAAACAGCAACTTTTTCTGATGCGGAAACTTGCCAGAATTTGCCCTATTTTGAAGAACGGGGATGTTTTTACCATAACAGATTATAGAGCAATTTCGATAATCTCTAATTTTGCAAAGACGTTTGAAATCGTTTTGTATGAGCACGTCTACCTGTCAACTCACGATCAAATTGGTGAATTTCAACATGGTTTCATGAGCCACCGCAACAAATCTAGCATTGTTCTCTGATTCTGTTTGCTCATAATTTGATGAATATGGATAGGTGGATGTGATATACACGGATTTTTCGAAGGCTTTTGATAAAATTGATCACTGCATTTTACTGTCTAAATTGGATGATATTGGCTTTAGTCGAAAGTTGCTAGGTTTTTTCATATCGTACCTTTTTAACTGAAATCGAACTGTTCAATACAACGGATACAAGTCAAATGCTATAATTACTACATCTGGTATTCCTCAAGGATCGAACTTGGGACCCTTAATGTTCTTACTATTCATTAATGATCTGAGTACTAGAATAAATTCCATGAAACTCTATTTTACTGATGATCTGAAAATTCTGAATTCCATACACAATGTAGATGATTGCATAACCAGGGTTGGTATGACGTTAATAACCTACACCTGGATATACCTAAATGTGAAGTTGTGTCATATACTAAAAAACATCCGCACATTGAACATCCATACAATATCCGACACCATAGATTTAGGTGTTTTCTTTGACTCCAAAATGTCTTTTGTTAATAGCATAAATAAAAAAGCTTCTGGAGCCAATAACATTTTAGGATTATACGAAATTGTCGAACAGTCACTAACTTAAATGCCATAAAAATCAGTACTTCTCATGTCAGATCCAAACTGGAATACTGCTCAATAATTTGTCACGAGTACACAACTGAGAAAGTACAAAGACAGTTCTTAAAATTCATGTGTTTCAAAAATTGTTGTACATGCCCAACTAGGGGTTTTGACCACAAGAACCTTAATTATTTTCAATTCACTTCATTGGAAAAGAGAAGGCAATATGCCTCAATAATTACAATCCGCCAACTGCTGCACAGCCATATTGACTACAGTTTGCTCCTATCTAAGTTGAACTGCAGGGTGCCAAAGATTCAGGCACGATTGAGTCTCACATTTTAGTGCTTCACAGCACGAAAAAATTAAAATTTGCAATCGCCAATTGAAAATATGTATAATAACTATTATTCAGTATGCAGTTTTGCGATATCGATACCTGTTTCATGAATCACATAAAAAATAGCCATGGAACTATGGAAAGAACTACCCTCGATCTGCATATTTCAGTTAGGAACTCTGTAATCTTTTTTAACATTTTTACCGTTCATCAGCATAAGTTAGCTCATAATAGCAATTTTTCATTTCGGTATCGCTTTATTATACAGTGTGACCCAGAGTTAAACCGCAAAACGCTTAGAACCGATTTTCAGTCAAAAATTAGGTTTTTGTTTCCTATATCATGTGTCCTAAGTTGCTTCGTTGCTTCGTTGCTTCGTTTTTGAGAAACAGGGCGTCAAAGATCCTTGACCTGCGAGCTCTCCTGACTTTACCCCTATGGATTTCTGTATAGAGTGCAATGAAACCAAAGTTTATGCAGAGCCCATCAACGACGAAGCTACTCTCTGAGAAAGAATTGTTCAAGCAGCACCAGAGATCAAACCCTGCAGCTGCAGAATCTGTCGTTCGCAGGTGCGAACTTCGCATTGAAAATAAAGATGGTTATTTTGAGCAGTTTTGTAAATTTTTGTTTTGCCGTTTCCTAAAAAATTAAAACTAATAAAGTTGTTCCATCATAAATTACTTAGATCCTTTTTTTAGTGTTACATGCAAGGAAGCGGTTTTTAAATTGTTTCTCAAAATTGAAGTTAGATTCGAAAAAAATGAAACAGACAAAAAAACTTGTATTTCTAATTGCTCAATCCTAAAAAATTAAACACCCAGAAACACAGTGCATTACAATAATTTATCCTAATATCAATAAATTTTACCTTTTAGGAAGCCACTGTGATTGAAATTTCCATTATAAGTACTTTGAAAGAAGGCCCTTATTACCCTTATCAAGCATGACAGGTTTTATCAAAATCAGCAAAAGGGTTTTTAAATAATTGATCAAACTGATTTTTTCTAATAACGTTGAACACTCTGTATTTCGAAAACGAAGCAGATTAAAACACATTCTTACAGGAAAGAAAAAGTTTCCTTTTCACCTGAAAAACCGATCCTGAACGTTTTAAACCTTGGTCACCCTGTATATTGAATGACATGTAATGTTCAAATTCATAGTTTATAATTTGTTTATAATGTACTAATTGAAATAGTGCGCCTTGTAATTGTTTGTTGCCTGTTGGGCAATAGATTATTATTATTACTATTATAACTCTATCTGAATGTATCTTTGGTTTCTTCCCGAAAAGTAACTTCATTCATTCAGCAAGGTAAAAAATATCAACTACGTTATAAATCGATAACGAATACCATTTATTCAGCAATTCATAACATGGTCCCGAAAAGCCACAAGATGTATAAAACCTAGAATCACCTTCCCCTCATCCCCACCATGAACAACAGAAATTACATTGGGTGCGCGTTTTGAGGACCGGTCCTCAAAACACAATATGACAAATCGACACGGTCCGCAAAGCCGCATAGCCGGTACTCAAAACCGCACGCGGTCCTTGAAAGCAGCATATTATGCCAAAACGGTCCCCGAAACTAGCGCCTGAGGTATATATATATATATATACAAGTCATTCAAATTGATATCAGGATCTTGAAAACGAAATTAAATTTAAAATAATAATCTGATTAAAAGAAAACTTAAAAAAAACACACTGAACGGTAATGTCAAAATAAATATGATTGATACAGGTAGCAAAGGCAGATAGTAGGGCTTAGTAGTGTTGGAGAGCAGTTGTGGACAGAAAGGTATCTAAAACAAGAAAAAAAAAATAGAAAATAAGAAAGTAATTATAGGTTATGTAAATAGTAGAATTAGTTATTAAAATTTGAGTTTACCATAAAACAATCAAATCCTCAGTGAAATAAAGTGTCTAGTGTGGTTTGAGAAGAAATGAGAGGCTGGTTGCTAGGAATTGGTTGTTGACGATAGAAGCGGAAGTTTGGGAGAGGATATTTGAAAGCTGAAAGAAAAATTAAATAAAATTCAAATATTACAACAGAAATAGAGCAAATAGCAGCAAATAATTAGCAGAAAGGAAAACCAATACCAAAATCAACAGAATAAACTACCCGGAAGGCACAATCAGAACTCACCTTCAAATTGAAAATTTCAAGAGGAAAGACCAAATTAGCGCAGAAAACAGCGGAGACAATCAAGGTACACCTTTTTGAACTTTCCTCTGTGATGTATAAACAGTAATCGAAGTTAAAATTTCATAAAAACAAACTTTCTGAAAATATAAACATAACCCAAGTTAGATAGACAATCAATCAATCATAGAACATTGAAATTTCTCAGGACCATGGACCATTAAAGTAAATCGTACTAAATGACAGTAAATTTTAGTAATAGATTAAAAAGTTCATGAGAACAATATCTAGAATAAGATAGTTTTCGGTTAGGATAGGTAGTTTTAGATATTTGAGACATTTCTTGTTTTGATATCAACCAGTTCAATAAAATAAAAATTCATTTATTTGACATTTATTCCAAATTCATAATTTTACACATCAAGAATACTGTCTTCAATAATAAATATCACATATTGGCCAGCCTGCATGCAATTTGGTGCAAGAGTACCAATTGCCAGTGTCATTTATTTTGACATTCAGTGTGTACAATTTACATTTTATTGCAATCATACCAACTGCAAGATCAGAAGAAAAGGCACAAACTGAACCCTCCTTGAGATGAAAGAGGATCATCTCTACAGTGGCGCACCGACTGAGCATCAAACTGAAAGGTAATAAGGTACAATTCATTATTCTCAATCACAATTTCATTAAATCACTTAAATTATATAAAACAATATCATATATAAAAATATAAAACAATATAACAATATAAAAAAAATTATAACAATATATATATATATGCTGAATACTTGTTTCAAGGACCAATAAATGTTCCAGTGACTGTAAAACAGTCGAAAACAATCCTTTAGGAACTCACTATACCTTTGTATAGATTGTATGGCATATGTCCGACAGAAAACAACTACTTCTCTGGCTAATACCTCGACAGATATTGAATTATATCCGTCAGACATATGTGCAAAGATCCTTACTTTGAAGGAACAACTTTGCAAGAGCTCTCAGAGACAGACAGCAGGACACCGCCTGATCCAAACAAGGAACCAACTGCAGACCGGTTTCGGGATGAAGTCCCTCATGAGTGCAGTCCTGGTTATCACGGTTGTATACACGCGGGGGCCCGGTGCCCGTCATCGTTCGCCGGGATGAACACTGCAATCGCTTACAGTATCCACCACGGCAACAGATTAGAGAGCGCTCCAGAAGGACATTTCGGATGCGAAATGGTATATGCTGAATACTTGTTTCTAGGAGCAATAAATGTTCCAGTGACTAAAACAGTCGAAAACAATCCTTTAGGAACTCACTATACCTTTGTATAGATTGTATGGCATATGTCCGACAGAAAACAACTACTTCTCTGGCTAATACCTCGACAGATATTGAATTATATCTGTCAGACATATGTGCAAAGATCCTTACTTTGAAGGAACAACTTTGCAAGAGCTCTCAGAGACAGACAGCAGGACACCGAAATGTCCTTCTGGAGCGCTTTCTAATCTGTTGCCGTGGTGGATACTGTAAGCGATTGCAGTGTTCATCCCGGCGAACGATGACGGGCACCGGGCCCCCGCGTGTATACAACCGTGATAACCAGGACTGCACTGATGAGGGACTTCATCCCGAAACCGGTCTGCAGTTGGTTCTTTGTTTGGATCAGGCGGTGTCCTGCTGTCTGTCTCTGAGAGCTCTTGCAAAGTTGTTCCTTCAAAGTAAGGATCTTTGCACATATGTCTGACAGATATAATTCAATATCTGTCGAGGTATTAGCCAGAGAAGTAGTTGTTTTCTGTCGGACATATGCCATACAATCTATACAAAGGTATAGTGAGTTCCTAAAGGATTGTTTTCGACTGTTTTACAGTCACTGGAACATTTATTGCTCCTTGAAACAAGTATTCAGCATATACCATTTCGCATCCGAAATGTCCTTCTGGAGCGCTCTCTAATCTGTTGCCGTGGTGGATCCTGTAAGCGATTGCAGTGTTCATCCCGGCGAACGATGACTGGCACCGGGCCCCCGCGTGTATACAACCGTGATAACCTGGACTGCACTGATGAGGGACTTCATCCCGAAACCGGTCTGCAGTTGGTTCCTTGTTTGGATCAGGCGGTGTCCTACTGTCTGTCTCTGAGAGCTCTTGCAAAGTTGTTCCTTCAAAGTAAGGATCTTTGCCCATATCTTTGACAGATATAATTCAATATCTGTCGAGGTATTAGCCAGAGAAGTAGTTGTTTTCTGTCGGACATATGCCATACAATCTATACAAAGGTATAGTGAGTTCCTAAAGGATTGTTTTCGACTGTTTTACAGTCACTGGAACATTTATTGCTCCTTGAAACAAGTATTCAGCATAAACCATTTCGCACCCGAAATGTCCTGGAGCGCTCTCTAATCTGTTGCCGTGGTGGATCCTGTAAGCGATTGCAGTGTTCATCCCGGCGAACGATGACGGGCACCGGGCCCCCGCGTGTATACAACCGTGATAACCAGGACTGCACTGATGAGGGACTTCATCCCGAAACCGGTCTGCAGTTGGTTCCTTGTTTGGATCAGGATATATTTCAATTATTTCATTTACTTTATCAGGTAGGGTAACACTAACCAAGTTTTTTTGTATTGATCAACTCATTTTGATGATTGCAATTCAGTGAAACTATAATCAATTTGTTGCAGACTTGGATATATTCACGTACACATGAATGAATAAAATTCTTGATAATGAATAAGATAGTCTAGTGAAATAAACATTCAAATGAAACAAGTAGGTACTATCTATCAAGGTTTCAAACTATCGATGTAATACGCTGAAGTTTTTTCACTATTACCATATTCAATATCTCGACACTTCAGGACCGAGCTGGTCACCTGGAGACTGAAGAACATGACGAGGTGTTATGAATTATGATTTACAGAGAATGGCAAGTTGATGGATGATATCAAACAACAAAATAATAAGATTGTTGAACTAGAAAACAGGTGCAGAAAACTTGAAGAAGAAAATATCAGTCTGGAGCGGAGATCTAGAAAAAATTATGTTATAATTTTTGGTATTGATGAAGAAACTGATAAAAATATCGCCATCACTGCTATTGAGAAGCTGAACCCTCTATTGAAAATAAATCTACTAGAACGAGACCTGAACAATATTTTTGCTTTAAAAAATACTAACAAACCGGCTATAAAAATCGAATTCCTGTCACATCTCATAAAAAATCGAATCTCTTAGAATGTCCATAAATCAAAGGGAACAAATATCACAGTTCTTCATGACATGTGTCACGATGACCGTTTGAAAAATAAGATTTTAGTGAAACATCTCAAGGAAGCCAGATCAAAAAACCTGTCAGCCCAAATAAAAAACTACAAGTTGTTCATAAGTGGAGATGAATACACCGCTCAGCAATTGAGGGATAGTGAGAATATACAAGAGAGTGGAAAAATCGAAAAAAAGGGAAAGGAACTCCATTAGTGCCCCTACATCACCTGTGATATTAGAAGTTGAAAATATTGACATCGAATTATACCCCCACCAAAAAAATCCAAGAAACAACAACTCGACACAGCTGATATCATCGATCGAAGAACTCGACAAGGTAGCTCGTCGTCAAAAGAAAATCCGAGATTTAATAAAAACTTTTTTCTATAATATTTTTCTCTCCTTTCATTTTATTTTCATATTGTTTTTTCTTTCAAAACCGGTTTTCTTATTGTTCTTGACTGTATCGGTGATCAATATCTGATCTTTGTTTATCATAATTTCTTTTATTTTTATTGTTGAATGAATAAATTGTAAAATGTCCTTGAAATTTTGTCATATCAACGCAAGATCTGTACTTTCAAACTTTGCCGAGTTTAAAATGAGTGTTCTTGATTATTATGTAATAACAGTATCAGAAACTTGGTTTACTCCAAATATTCCTACAGGGATATAACTTATTCAGGGCCGACAGAGGTGAAAAGCGAGGGGGTGGAGTCGCCATTTATACACGGCATAATTTGAAATGTCATATCACAGCCGCACTCGATAATATGGACATTGAACAGCTGTGGGTTAGTATTTATAATCTAAATGTCAAAATAGCAGTAGGAGTATTCTACAGACCTTCAGACACCCCAGCCAATCAATTTCTAAATGAACTTGATAATAGTTTGAACATTTTGGCATCCAAATTCGATCGCACTCTGTGTGCTGGATATGAACATCGATCTATTAGGTATGTCATCACTGGTAGAAACGTTTACAAACATTCTAGACTCATACGAACTTTCTCAATTGGTTACGAAGCCCACCAGATTCTCAGCTACATCAGCGAAATTACTGGACGTCATAATAGCTTCGAACAGCATGAAACTTACCAACATCGAAATTAAAGATTGTTCTACATTCACTGACCACTGTCTTGTTTCATGTACTCTAAGCAGGTCCAAAGATAAGTTAGAACCATTCCTGTATACATTTCGAGATTACAGAAACTTCAACACCCGTGACTTTGATGATGATCTAAGCAAGATAAATTTCGATCCGTTTTTTTAATTTTGTTGATGTCAATCAAAAACTAGAATTTCTTAACACTCAAATCTTAGGACTATTCGACATACACGCTCCGATAAAAACTGTACGAATTACAAAAAAAATCTCCTTGGCTCACTGACACACTGAAATAAATGACAAAATTGAGAGACAGAGCACTCAGAAAGTACAATTAAGAGAGAGAAAAAAGCTTACTTTCAATACAAAATTAATAACAAAGAGAATATGTGGAAAGTCCTACGACAACTGGAAATTAATTCCAAAAAAGAATCCCATTTACCCCCTCATCTGAATGATCCTAATGTAGTGAATGAATTTTTTGCTGGTATTGGGTCTGATTCAAACAATCCAGATTACACACTCCTTGATTATTTTTCCTCTAATAAAATGAATAATATTGAAACATTTAGATTCTCACCAGTAGACGAAAACAAGGTTTTTGAGAAACTACTGTCAATAAAATCATTGGCTGTTGGTCCCGATCAAATAAATATCAACATGATCTTGCATTGTTGTCCTATTCTTTTACCATATATCACGCACCTATACAATTTTTGTATAGAAAATAACATTTACCCTACGTTATGGAAAAGAGCCAAAGTCATTCCAATCCCAAAAAAATCAGACCCAACGCAATTAAGTAATCTTCGACCGAGAAGCATTCTCTGCGCTCTGTCGAAGGGTTACGAAAAAATAATCGCGGAACAAATGAGACCCCATTTGGACACCTTCAACATTCTCCCCGAACAACAGGCAGGGTTTCGCCAGCAGCATAGCTGTACTACTGATCTTCTAAAAGATGATTTATATTCATTCATTGATCAAAACAAACTATGTGCTCTTGTTCTGATTGACTTATCGAAAGCCTTTGATAGAATAAATCATGATCTCCTATTAGCAGTACTGAACTATAAAGGCTTTTCTGAAAATGCTAAACTTCTTATGACCCATTACCTGCGTACCCGTAGTCAATATGTGGCACTTGGATCTAATGTCTTCAGCTTAACCGTTGTGGATCGTGGTGTACCACAGGGCTCGATCTTGGGTCCCCTACTTTTCACAATTTATACATCTGAATTCCATAAGCATTTACAACACTGCCATTCAGTATTCTACGCTGATGACACTCAAATTTACCTGGACTTTGAAGGAGAAGAAATAGAGAGGGCTTGTGAAAAGATAAATGATGACCTGAATAATCTTTTCACGATTTCTGAAAAATTTTGCCTGCAAATTAATAATTCTAAATCCAAAGCGCTGCTGTTCGGTAGGAAAAAATTACGGAAGGAAAAATATGACGCAATTTCATTAAGAATCAATAACGAAAACCTACAACTATCACATTGCGAGAAAAACCTCGGCCTAGTGATGGACGACGATCTCTGCTTTGCAGCACACACATCCTCACTGGTGAAAAAAGCTTTCTGCAACCTCAAAATGATATATCGTAATCGAGAAATGCTGACTAGAAATACGAAAATAACTCTTTGTGAATCTCTGGTATTATCGCAACTCAACTATCCAGACTGTGTTTTTGGGCCTGCCTTGAGACAAATTGATAAAAATCGCCTTCAACGAATTCAAAACTCCTGTATACGACTTATATTTGGCGTAACAAGGAGAAAACCCACCTCTACCCATTTGCCACAATTGGGCTGGCTAAATATGGAAAACAGGCTACTCCTGCATCTCAGCACTTTACATCATAAAATCGTGAGGTCACAGAAACCTACATACCTTTACAAAAAAATTAAATACAGATCTGAAACCCACCACAGAGATCTTAGATTCGAAAACAAAATATCCATCCCCCAGCACAACACATCTCAATTCAAAGCTTCGTTCTTCTACAATCTACCAAAAATGTATAATCTTATTCCAGACAGAATGAAACAGAATAACGATATGGTTTACAAAAAAAGATTAAAGAATGCACTACTCACTAAAACTATTCAGTTTACATAGAAACGTCTATCTAGATATGCCTACTTGATTGATGTTCCATACTCCGGCTGACTGCTATGCAAGTCATTCAGTCAATTGTAAGTTTAAGTTTTTTTTTTCTTATTTGTTTTTATAAAGTTTTTAAAGATTTATTATCTACCAAGGTTGAGTGGAAGAGCGCTGCTTCTTTGATTAACACTCAAAGAAGTGCGATCTCTACCTTTTGCACTGTATTTATTAATCGTTAGATGATTGTTATCTATTTTAATCATTGCAATAATAGCATTCATTATTATTATTATTATTATTATTTAGGGTCAGTCTTTTCAGTTCCAGTTGAACTCCAGAGAACTAACTAATAGTTTAGATGGTGAATGACATTCTTTAAATGATGTTCGAAGGATCACAATCTAACCATTAGTAAATTATTCCGGAGTTTAATTTGAACTGAAAAGAAAAAACCTCCAGTGTAAAGTGTAATTAATAATAATAATAATAAATGATTTTATTATGACAATACAAAATATGACACTTATATTCAATCAAGTAAGGATACAATAAATGAGAAAAACCAACACATATAGTACTCGTTCCGAAACTCTAATAATGATAACAATAAATATCAAAACATTATTCAATTTGCTAGTCTTGAGGTGCCAATCAATTTAAAATAATATATAGACAGAACACAATTTGAAAGTTTAATGATAATATTCGATTACCTATAAGTCATTTCGAGGGCTTTATCAATCCTGTATTCATGAAGAAATCAGATAAAATACTTTGCAAAGCACATTTTCCCTTGGAACAAGTACTTGTCTCCATTCTCCTGATCCTTTCCCATTCTGCATGGTCTTCCACTATTTTCAGCCTCTTTGGTGAACATAATTTGAAAGATGGTGCTTTTGGCTTTTGGTATCTAATTTGGTAATAGTTATGTAGATATACAAGTGAGTTTACTAGATTTCCAGTTCAGTAATGAGTAATGACATTCTCACTAACTCTGCAGCATTCCATCTGTAACACAATTATTCTTACAAAATAATTAAAGCAATATGCACATGAACTTATAGCTGAATAACCTTTTTCTGGAAGACATTTTTTTTAAAGTGAAATACTGTGTCATCTTCATCAACCAAACAGTAGGGATCGAACAATATGACAGTTGTGTAGGAATAGTAAAGTTTGCCATACCTTTCTGGGTGTAATTCCTCGAAGCTTTAAAATAAGATATATTGGAAAAAACAATTCTTATAATTGTAAAAGGGCGAACTGAAGGTTCACCCCAAGAAGTTTATGCATTCAAAAATACCTCCGGATTAATAGCTGATAGGTAATTGACACTGTTTCTCGAGAACAAAATCATTTGAAAAGTATCCGTTGATAGAATATGAGACGAATCGTTTCAACAAGTTGAGCTACTATACGGGTGTCTAAAAATAAGATCTCTAATATTTCCTGGACTCGAACATAAAAACAATTCTGAGGTTAACTTGTCTACTTCGTTGATTGTACAGTAAAAATTGATTATTTGTAGATGAACACCATTACAAAGTCCTAGATATACTTATCTACTTCTACGGTTTTTCCAATGGAAATTGTTTGGTTATAATCTGAAAATCAAATAGTTTCTTCCTCCATATTAGTTATTTATTCGTGTTGTAATAATAATCAAAATATAAAGATATGTATCGTACTGTATAATGTTATGAAATATCAAGAATGAGTATGGTTTTTGTTTGATGTTACTATGAATAAAAACATATATTCAGGGTGTACGGTAAACCTTGTACAATATTGAAACTGGTGATAGATAGACCAGGTCATGTCTGTTCAGAATATCGGAATTTCACCTCAGTAAAAATATCACCATTTTCGATATAATGGGCATTTTGAGAATTTCTGGAAAATCGCTACCTCATCTTGGATTTTTGAGTACCATGTCTACAAATTGAGACAAATTCAAATATCTTTGCTACTGAAGATTACTGATGAGTGATGCGTTTAGATGTAAAGAACAGTTTTTCAGAAAGTGAAAAAAAATTCAAGAATTGAGGGTTAAATGACAGATTTGAGTTTCATCAATTAAAAAAAAAAAAGTTTGACATTATTGTATGAAAGAAACATAACCAATTATTGGAAGTGGACGTGAATTTCAAACGAATGCTCATTTTTTCCAGACTCTAGCATTGTATAAAACAAACTATAATTATTTTTTGAGAAAGTTATTTCCATTGAATTAGGCGTGGTTATATTCTAGGCTTCCATCAACTTTTATACTTTCGCCCAAAAATTATTTTATTTCGATTTTATTAAGATAAAATGTGGAAATGATTATCAATAATGAAGAGTAGATTGCTTGGTAGCATTAAATAGTATGTCAATAAAATTAACTTTTCATGTAATTAAGCCTAATAAGATTATCTATCGAAATGAAATGTCGATTATCCGACATGGCACCGATTAACACGAATTCTTGTGATACATGTCGCAACTGTCCAACATCCAGATCCAACGACTGAAAGAAATACAGGGTGTAACCAAATAAGTGCAACATTTTTTAGGAGGTGAATCCTTGTCAAAAATTGAAAACTTTTTTAACTCCTGTGTTGTGTCCGTAGAAGCAATAGTTTCCTAATGAAAAAATAAAATACAGCATTGTGCATGAACGGATCTTCTGTAAATAGAATTGAAAAAATCTAGTAGGTGGCTGTCACATTTTTTTTGAACGTCTTGTGACTTCTGTTTTTTTAAATTATTATTATATTCATTCAGTGGTACTTATTTCTGTGTCATGCCGTTCACACGTTATACTCCCCGAGCAAATGCACTACATTTATGGTGAGTGTGGAGGTGGTGCAGTAGCGCTTTATGCAGAACGATATCCAAATGCACAATGCCGCTCAGAGAATCGCTGATAACGCATTCGAAAAGGTTCTTCTTGAAAAGATGTCGTTTCTGCGTACGAATAGATGGAAAATAACATTTTTGTAATATTATTCAGTGCGATGTTGAATAATCGTTATTGTGGTTTATGGTGTATGTTGATTCAAAAAAACGTTGAATTAGTATTTACTTCCTTACATCTCATTGAATGCTTCTAAGCAGATGATTCGTTAGTACTCATAATTATTCAATCATTTCATCTTGATATAGGATAAAAATAAGAGACATTAGTGACAAAGTCTAATAGAGTTGATTTTAGCTCAGAATAACACTACACTCTAATATAATCGAAATTCTACTCCTTCCAAAAATAATTAGTAGTAGTAGGTTCTGGGCCTCCCCCCACCACTATGACCTTGTGGTGACCTTCAGGGATGACCTTGGTGCATAGGTACCTTTGTGTAGGTCTATGACCTTGGCATGCCCTAGAGATGCCTTTGAAATTTTGTGTTTAACCTTGATGTATATTGTTGGAAGACGTGTTCAGGGTTTGTGTTTGACCTTGGGATGACTTGGAATTTTTTTCATACACGGACAAGTACTTTTTGTAAGTACACATATTTTTTTTTTAACTCCATGTCTTGCATGACCTGCATGTATACCTACTCAGCTACTGTGTATGATTCTTGTGGAGTGCACATGAAAATCTATACCAAAGTATGGAGAAGGTACACGTCTGCACACCACGGAGACCCGGCCCGATATGTGAGCTCTGAGTCCTCTCCCGTGATGTAAACCTTGCGATGGTGGTGGGGGGAGAGGTCGCGTGACGTCAGCGCTAAGTGCACGACGATCCACTGATGTGTGTCAGATACTCGCTCTCGACACGGTGGGTCCGCTGACGTCACACACCCATACACTGTGGTGATGTAGCGACTACTATTTACTCTCCGTCCTCTATCGATGCGATGCAAACTCGCGCATGGTGGGGTCTTTGCAACACACACGCGGTGCATAAGTCTGTGGTGGGGGTGCTTCACTATCTATTATAAAAGAAGTGGGTATGGTGACATGAAATCAGAAGTTGTATACCTAGCAGTTGAGTAGTCAGCAAGAGTAGTGAAGTTATTCAGTGCCTACACAGAGAGAGAGAGAGATCAGTGAGTGTGTTTTTCTATTGAAAATTATTTATATTTTCCTTATATATTTTCATCATGTCAGTTCCAAAGGTGGATTTACAAAAGCTCAATTCTATAATTAAAGAAGAGATGGAAGTGTTAGAGCAAAGAGTAATATCATCTTTGCCACTGAATGAAGCTTTCCCAATTAAGACTATATCATTTTGTTCTACTCGGTTTGGTAAATCAATCTTATTAACATTGGTGGATGTGAGCAATGATACATTGTTCAAAACATGGCTACCAAAACGTGTTTCAGCACAATTAACGGATGCTGATGTTACTTATATCAATTCTTCTGGTGGTAAATATACGATAGCATATTTGGGTCAAAGTCAACAGACTATTGTTGGCATGAAAACGAGATCATTGGTCAAATTTGATCTCACTGAATAATAGTAATATATAATTTCCACTTGTCATAGGCTAATTCTGATTCTTTATATTATAGGTGATAATTGTAAGGAAAATATAAAACTTTTCATTCATTGTTAAACACACTCTTCGGTGGAGACATAATCAAAAGTCTAATGTGAGTAATACTGATTATTTTTGTAGCATAGTTATTTCAATAATTTTTCTTGATTATAGCTTCATTCTTGAAAGATGTGGATGCAATACGCCAGACAATATTGGACCAAAGCCACAGATATCTCTTCAGCCGTTGAAAGGTTGTCATCAGAACTCGATGCTTTGGGCGAGGACGCTCACCATGCCATCAATTACGACTTGGGCGTGTGTTATGATGAAGAGCAAATTGAATACTGCTTGCGAGACTACGAGAACTACAAGAGGGGTGCGAATCTTTGCGAACAATATTCAGATGGTGCTTTGGATTTGGATCAACTCTGCAATAGTATGATTGCGTGCGAGTTGAGAAGATTTCTTTACCGCCTCTTACCATATCTACCTGAAGGCATCATCCAAAAGTACCAATTGGATGATCACAGCGATGAATAAATCGAAGACGGCCAAGAAGATAGTGATGAAGAAGGAGACATAATTTTAGATTGTTTGCATATGCCTAAAACTAATTGAATTGTAAGCTAGCGATATTTGGATAAAAAACATAATATTATTTATACATGTTTTATTTACCTATTCCTCTTTTACATAAATAAATGAAAAAGAAATTAATACAAATGAGAATAATTAAAAATACATAATGTGTGTGTTTCTTCAATATCTGCTGAGAACTGAACCATCCAATGCATTGTATGTCAAAAATGTATCATGCAGAATGAGTGCATATACTTTGGTGTTGGCCGGGAAGTTAGCTTTCCTGGTTTCAAACTCGAGCTTAATATCAATCGTTGATGATTTTGTGGCATTCGGCTGATGTGAACAATCGATGATGAATAGTGGATTTTGTCGAAATTGTCCAATGTCCATGAGAGGTTCACTCGTATCTTTATCATAATAACTTCTTTGAAAATTCTCATAGGCATAATAAGCTGAAGTATCGAGTTTTTTATCGAACTCCAAATTCCAACTTTCATATGGGTATACTTCAGAGTTCAAGTACACTCGAATGTTATTGATATCAGCAGTTGTAAATTTGGTGATATCCTTTGTCCTATCTTCCCAAGTGGTGTTGCTTTGGAACCCAATGATGATATAACGAGGTGTGTTTCAAGTGTATTGGTTGTCTTGATAGCCCATATATCTGAAGATGTGCCACGTAGTGATGGAAGTTCATAGAGATCCCACATGCGATAAGCCAACTTGATTTTAGCATTCACACCATTTTTGTCGATTCTATTCAAAAGTTTGAGCTTGTGCTTATCTTCTGGCACTATATGTCTTATTTTCCACTCAATTTTATTGATTTCCAAATCAGCATCAACCGCACCAATATATGAGTTCTTGAAGGATCGAGCGATTATTAAAATCATTTCTTGTTTGGCATTCAAGATACTTTTGTTATAATCTTCAGCGAAACCCATCACATATTTCAGTGGTAATTTACCACTAAATACATGACTGGTTGTGTCCAAGATATCCTGTTTCGTTTCCGAAAGCCCCCATCCAGTTGTTAATAATGTGTTGGCATGTGATTGTCCAAATGAAATCATATTCTTCATAGTAGATGTTATCCCCGGCTTCCTGACGACAGCAACATGTTCACCACCCATTTCGTAGCGAATTTCATCGAAAAGGAAAGCGATTGCATTGTTCGAGAGATAACATGATTGCGTTTCATCTTTAGGTGTGAATTTACCCTCTATATAAATGAAACTCTCAGCAATGTCGAGTATAACGTCTTGATTATTGATTGCGATTCGGATTTCATCTGAATTCCTAAACAATGGTGATCCATATGGTTTGTGTGTGTGCTCATGTAAACTCGTGAGGGAATGATCGAGCATCGGCTCGTCGAATATATTCAATTTTTCACTATTTGTTTCGAGCACCATTTTTCCTTACTTTCAGTCCAATAGATTTCAAAAATTGGAGGTCTCTCACTGACAGAGCGTGGTGAGCTAACTGTTTAGCGTTCACTTTTGGAATGAGCCTTTTTCTAGTCGAACCTTCCTTTTTAGCGGTTTGTGGAATGATTTGAAATCCTCCACGATTCTGTCTATTATAACAAAAACCCATAATAGTTATTAGATTTTCTTCAATTCCAAAATCATAACAATCTCTTCTGTACTTCCAAAATCAATAATATTGTTTTTGTGATCCAAAATACGCACTGTGATGTTGTGAATCAACTGACGACCTTCTGGACTGACTGGCATATATATAATCTTGTGTGGTTCTTTCGTGATATTGAATCCAGGCTCCACATCGATATCGAATGAAAAAAGAATATGTGATTCTTCATTATTTATGTATGAACCAGATATAATGTTGCAATCTAAGCGGATGAGTCTCACAGTGGTTACGTTTATCGGTAGTGAGGATTCATGTATCTGATTCGGTTGAAATCTATCAAAATTGAAACCCATCATCTTTGCTATGGAATTCGGATGAGTAAGATCAATTTCAAATTTTGATCGCATCTCACATTTGAAAGTAATATTATTGGCATGTAGGTAGAATATATCATCTGCATTGGTATCGTTTTGATTATTACCAGAAAATAATCTAAACATGATATGTTTCTGAATAACTGCATTGATCTCATCTATTTCATAGGCACCACATGGAATTTCAATTGTGTATTTCTGAAGTATTGGTGAACTATCAGCACTGATTCTAAAATTGATTACATTGTTTTTTTCAGTTATATTATTGATTGTATTGCATCCATAGAATCCTGAAAGTCCCAATCCATAACGACTGTTTCTATCCAATTCAATGGGTGGGAAAAAGTCTGCACTCAAGACACTCGTCCCGACAGCTTGTAGTTCGAACTTCCGTGACATGACTGATACATTTTATGAATATCACTTCAATTTATTGTTGTCTACAACACACTTGAGACAACCTACGCTTTTTCGGAGATGGTTCATCACTATCCAGTTCATTTTTATTAGCACCAATATTCATATCCTTTATATTGCAATAACAGCAGAATATTTTTCGAGGTGTAGGACCATCATTCACATCAGAATCTGGAATGCTATCACCGTCAAGATTGTGGTGTTCATTGCAATATCTATATTTCATTATGTCGACATCATCTTGTAGACTTTTGGGTAACTTTTTCCAAACATGAGCAATCTCATGTGCAGCACATGCAAGCATCACTTCCTTCGGCATAGTTTCCAGCATCACTCGATCCATTTTTGTCAAAGTGCGATATTGTGATATTGTGAAGCAGAAAGAAAAGTTTGCTGTAGATAATTTAGATGAAAAATTCGGTTGTGGATTGAATGGACAGAAAGTGTTGCGGCATGGTCCGCTACTTCCATCATCTGTTCGAGGACTCATTATCGGACCGTCGAATTGTGGAAAGACGAATGCCATGATCTCTCTCTTAACACATCCACAAGGACTGCGATTCACAAACGTTTATCTCTATTCGAAATCACTCAATCAACCCAAATATCAATTCCTACGGAATGTATTGGAACCTATAAAGGGGTTGGGTTTTTTTACGTTCAGTAATAATGCAGAAATAGTGGAACCGTCCGATGCCAAACCTAATTCTGTTTTCATTTTCGATGATGTAATATGTGAAAAACAGGACATTATAAGATCATATTTCTGTATGGGACGCCATAAAGATGTTGACTGTTTTTATCTTGCTCAAACATATTCACGAGTGCCCAAACAGTTAGTGCGAGATAATACCAACTTTATCGTAATGTTCAAGCAAGATTCCGATCACGTGTCACCCGATGTAACATTCAAACAATTTCAACTGATGTGTGTTAAATGTTGGGAGGATCAATATGGATTTATGGTCATTGATAAAGATAGAAAAATGCACGAAGGTAGATATCGCATGGGATTTGATAGTTTTATATATCCATGACACTGCAATCCACATTCAATCGATCGTTGGATTGCACACAGGTTACTTCAGTGGTGTGATCTCTCTTGTAGAACAAAATGAAGAACAATTCAGTTGTTGATGATAAAAACAATGCATTGAATTTGAAACGTCAACTAGTTGACACAACAGAAGCTGTACGCCAGAAATTTAACTCTATCAAGAGTGGACTTATTGAAAATCGAATAGCACTTGAAAAATTCTACGATCCCCTAATGAAGCCATTGAACGTTCTATCTTCAGCTGCTGCAACGAAACAACTACCACCACCACTACGACAATCAATGACGAAGCAAGTGAACTCACACTCTACTCTAGTTAGGAGTACTCCTATGGGAAAGAATCAATTTGGTAGTGACACCTCGTCTGCTGACAGTGAGACCATCAAAGAATTCGGTGAAACGTCTATATTCAAAACACCATCATCATCTCGAATAAGTAACTCGGACTATTCCTTCCTTTCTGAAGGCAATATTGAAGATATTTTGAAGATGCATTTGGAAAATTTCAAAACAAACAATGGTGACTATGACACAATATTTGGTATCCGTTCAGATCCTGCTACGGGAAAACTTAAAATGGGAAGTCTCAATGTAAATTTCAGAGGTGGAAATATTTTATTTTATATCAATAAAACAAAAAAACATGAATTCCCAAGTAGTCCGGAGTTATATAATATGATTTTTTTGAAAAACCCACCTGAAGTCAGTGATGATGGAATTCATCATACATATGCTAAAATATTGAGACTCACGAATGCACCATACAAACAACATCAACTGAGAAATGGTTTCAAACATACGAAATCTAAAAAATTCCGTGAAGTTATTAAACCAGTACTAAACTTATCACATTATCTAACAACGAGAAAAAGAACAAAAAAAGGTACAGGGATCAATCGGATACAAAAAAGGTATGATCCCAAACCTGCGAATTATGTATACTGGAATTCACCAAAAGAGTTAGTCGCTCGTTTACGACTATTGATATCCTCGAAATCAGCTGGACATACTGGACATGACAATGAAATAATTTCAATAATTGAAGAATTACGTGAGGAAAGTATAATATATTGAAACATTCAAGAAAATGATCATTTTGTACACGGAAACAAAGTGAAGCAGTCATTTTGAGAGGATGGATAGTGGAATAAGTGATCTCAAACGACAAGTTGTCAATGAATTACATACACCGGCAAGACGTAATTTCACCAGAAGAACCACCACCCTCAAAGGTTTTGCAGATCTATGGCAAATGATCTTGCCGAATTACAACCCTATGCTAAACATAATAAAGGATATAGATATGTTCTTGTAGTAATTGATTGCTACTCAAAATATCTATGGACAAAACCGATCAAAAATAAAACAGGTAGTGCTGTAACTGATGCAATGGAAGATGTGCTGAAAGAAGCCGACTATTCTCCGAAACATCTACAAAGCGTTCAAGGAAAAGAGTTTTTCAACAATACTTTCTCATCTCTAATGGGTAAATATAAAATCAATCATTATACAACATTGAGCACAATGAAGGCGTCCAGAGCACAAAGAGTAATTCGAACAATAAAGACGTGGCTTTATAGGGAATTTTCAGCGATGGGACACAAGTGGTTAGACATTATTCCTATTATAACAAGAAAATATAACCATAAAGTGCATCGTACAACTGGTATAGAACCAATTAATGTTACACCAACAACAAAACTGAAATTTAAAGTTGCCAAAGTCATTCGAGGAAAACAAAAAATTCCCAAATTCCGAATGAATGACATTGTACGTATAAGCAAGTACAAAACTATTTTCGAAAAAAGATATACTGCAAATTTCACAACTGAACTATTCAAAATCATTAAAATCTATAGGACATATCCCACAACGTATTTCATTGAAGATATGGATGGCCAACCGATTAGAGGATGTTTTTATGAAGAAGAGTTATTGAAAACGGAAAATCCTGACATTTATCTCGTCGAGAAGATGCTGAAGAGTAAAAAAGATAAACTATATGTGAAGTGGTTAGGTCTTCCCATTGAACACAATTCATGGATTGATAAACGTGACATGGTTTAAATATGTATTAACTTTAATGTTTTGTTGAATAAACTGGTGAAATTGATTTTGAGTTTTCATTTCAAGTAGACTGAATTGAAAAAATATTGTAGCGGTAAACGTTGCCCCATCCAATCGCAACGTTCTGAGTATGCCAAACCCATTTAAATGCATACCCCATTCCCTCTTATCCTCCTGAGTCCCGAGACTACATTTAAAGTGATATGAAGTTATTATTTGGAAATGTTGTTTCTTTTGGTACGAAAACGTCACTGAATTTTTTGGAAAATTTTTATTAACCGAAAAGTACAAAAAAATATGTCCAATAAAATGGACATCAGGGCGAGATCACTACTAATTATTACGTAAATGAAAACTTCTGAAGCAGTTATTACTGCCCGTTAGACACAAAAATAAGTTACATTTTTCGCAATAAAATTTTGTTTTTAATTTGCAACCTGGATTTTTACATCTGACAGCATTTTTGAGATCACTTGCCACAATTGGTATATCTTCTAGTTACCATCAAGGGTAATCTATTTTCACCAGCAGTTTGAGTGTTATCTTCTTCAAATAAATAATTGGCATAAGAAATTTTAAAATCTAGGAATTTCAAAATGTCTGCAGATTTATCTCCTAATTTTTTTCGATCGTCTCTGTATAAAATCCACGAGTTAGCCACTCCCAAGTCAAATAAATGGAGAATAGATTTAATGGTCCATTTTTTAGTTCTTGTTGTACTGAGGCGATAGTAACTTATCATTCTGTCTATTAAATCAATTCCTCCCATGCAGGAGTTGTATTTGTTCACAACATTTGGTCTTGGAATAACTATGTTTTTCGATTCTTTTTTAGACCAGCGCTTACACTCGTCTTGAGGTTCCACCTGTAAACCTGTAGAAGCAAGCAGTACATATTTTATATCAAACCACTGTATCACAGAAATTTTACCATCTGCTCTAACATTTCAGAGGAACCTCGCCCAAGTCTTGCCATTGTCTTTTCAGATGTTAACTGCACACTCCTAGGAATTCTTGACTTCATTATCGTACCAGTGACCTTGATCTTTTTCTCAAACATGTGTTCCAGGAGGGGTATCGTAGTGAAATATCTGTCAATGAAAATATGTGTACCTTCTTTTAAGGTTTCAGATTATCTGATGGTGGCTGAAGGGCCAATTCCTAGGTTTTTTAATTTTTCATCTAAAAATGTATTTTTTCCTTGGTAAATTTCAAAGTCGAGTACTAGCCCGTCAGGGGTAGCGCAGACAAAATTTTTCAGTCCCTCGGGGTTTGGCTTGCCTCTGACAAATTGTTTCAATCTACAAACGCCGGTGAAGGGAATCATTTGTTCGTCGATAGCGACTTCTGGAAACCTTGGTAACATCAAACATCCCTTTCGAATTCGATTAATTAGAGGGCGAATCTTGTACAAAAGGTCAGACGATTTTTCTTGCAGTGTTACGTTACTATCGATAACAACTTTCAAATTATTCAAAAAATCTATCCCTAGTCATTGCAGAAGCGATGACATTAACTTTGGTTGTTTTTGCCCAGTACATTCTGACTTGGGGGTATTTCAAGCACGACATGAGTAAGGAAATGGCAAAAAAACTTTTTAATTTCAGGTAATGTTAAATTCATTTGTTTTCCTTTTTCTTCTAAAAATCTTACATTAGTACAGTCACAAATACTTTGGAAAATTTCATCATCCAAATACATTTTTAAGTAGCCTTGAACTTTCCACTCACGTCGTGTTTCGATTTCGTCAAAAACTTCTTGAAATTTGAAGTTTGGAGGAATGAAATTTTCCGATTTTTCCCACTTTAATCGGCCAGTAGCAAGTACCCGTTCGGCGAGTATTCTTTCTCGAACCACACTTAGAGGCTCGTCATCGGAATCTTCTTCATCCAAAAATTCCTCAGTGGCGTCTTCTGTTTCCTCAAGATCTTGTTGAACTTCAGGTATGTCAAAACCACCTTCATCGTCAGAGGAATCATCAATTTCAAGGTCGGAGCAGTCGGCATCAAAAAGTTGCTCAATTTTATCATCGTCTTCTCTAGGGCGAATCCATTTTTTTGTTCCTAATATTGCTAAAAAGAAAAATTCCATCTAGAGAAAAATGTTGGGAGTACGTCCAACTAAATGGACACGGGAAAATAACCTATGAAGTAAGTTTAATAACTTATGTTATGTACTTAAATTAATCTAGACCTATTCTTAAACTATTTTTCCACTAATTTAAAACAAAAAATACGCATAAAATGCATAAAACCGGTACTTACCGTCAATCGTTGCACGACGAAACGCCGCCATTGTTAACGCATTTATCACTAAGCATTCAATACCACAATACAACATGACCTTGCATCAATTTCGCACGCAATGCCTGCGTTCGTACCTCCAATACGTTGGACCGAGGGTTTCGCTGCCGGAAATCTAGGACATATTTAGAAAAACCGTAAAATCTCGATGTCCAATATATTGGACATCAGGTCTCGGGAGGATATATATTTTCAACTCACAACATTGATGACATTTCATTATCCTCAGAGCTAATCAATATCAGATTGAAAAGTGTGATCAAACTCTTTTCTCCACTTATCACGTACAGATGCTGCCGTATCAAAAAGTTTAGTGGACTCCTGAAGCTCCATCTCAGCTTGCACTTTCAAACAATGGATGGACTCATTATTCTGTGTGATTTTGTTACGGAGTTTATCTACATCTTCACACATTTTGATCAGTTCAACCTTTGTTGATGCAATCTTTGCATCGAGCTCCTGAAGAGCCACCTCGTCTATGCTGCTACTGTGAATATCGTCATCGCATTTGACGATGGTGGCCTTCGCTTTTACGATGCGGCATTTGGTTTTCTTCAACATGTCCCCACAGCACTGCAGTGGACCGAAAGAATGAAGCGATACATTTCCCAAATCAACCATCACTTTCTTTAAGGTGTCATCTACCTTCTTCTTACGGGGTTTCCGTACACCCTTAGTTATTTTCTTTGGTTTAGAAACAGTAGATGTACCCTTCCTCTTAGATGGTTTCGGTTTATGATCCACACTAAGAGGAGAGAGGAGTGGAGGGCATTCGGGTAGTGACAGCTGTGAAAGGGTTGGATCAGCACTTTCTGAAGATTCCGGTTTATCTGTCATCTTTAGATAAGCTTCGAAGTTGAAGTCATCGGTGGAATCTTGGGATGACAAGTGATATACCGGAATATTTTCAAAACCAAACTCACCATTTGTTGGAGTACATGACATTGCACCATCTTCAACAGATAAATTTGGTAGTAAGTTCATGATTATTTAGCTCGGAGGAATGTGTGATATCAATGGGATGTGGATAGAAATGGTGCTGATGTTGATGCGACTTCACGTTTTATAGAATCAAGCCGCATGGTACATGCGCACATGAACATGACAACAAACCACCGTAAAAGGAGAGGAGGTGAATATCCCATGAGTTAACTCTACAAATTTCATAGTAATGGGAAGTGTTGAGAACACACAGTGTTCTTCCAACCGATGTCTTCTCCAGATGTGTATATAGTTCTATGTCACCTACATAAACTTTGTCCAATTAACTAGAAATATGGAAATCATTTCGTAACATGATGCGAAGGTGTGATTTAGAACAAAATGAACCAAGTGAGTCATAGTTCTGATTCACACCTACGTATTGCATATAATCATAGTGACGAATATGATTCCCAATAGAAAGTGTGAGTTCTTTTTTCTAGCCTTGAAAGAGGCTGTTTTGCTCCAAAGAGCCAAGGGGGTTTGGGTGAAGACTGATTAGCTTGAGTCTTCACCGACATTGCCAACATTCCTAGCATAGAATGCCCTAGCCCGCTCCTTCGTCTCCGCCCACACACGGTTAAACTCTGTAGCATCTCCGATATCATTGTCATCATCGGACCCATGCTCTTCTGCTGAGTGCCGCGGAGGCGCTGTGGTAGTTGGGATCTCCTGTGCTGTTGCTGAAGACATGTTGAATTGTTGAATGATACTTTGAGTAGGTTGTCACCGTATTTATAGTGATAGGAGTGGGGATATGTGTTGGAAACGGTGGTACACATCTACTGTGTATGAATCCGCTGAGTACTACTACTTAGATTTCAAAAAGTGATTGAAAAAATTTTTTCTTATCTGTTATGAAATTTTCTGATAGAACTCACCATTTCGGTTATATGAAATATTTCAGTAATTCCAATAGTTATTTTCAAAAACACACTCAAAAATGTTTTCCAATAGAATTTAACATTTCCAATCATTTATCTAGTATTCAAATTTTTGATAAAACTCTTCCTAACGCGAATATAAAACATTCAAAAAAATTTAAATAAATATTCAGTGACGCCTATGGATTTCACGTTATCGGATGCTGCGGAACCTACCTGCTTTTGAATGCTCTGTGGAGAATAATTTTAAATTCAAGATGCATTCGGTCAGAAACAGGTAGGCAGGCGATTCACCTTAGAGAATTCTTTTAGGTTTTAGTTGTAATTTGAACTTTGCGACGAATAGTTCAGTGAGAATAATGGCGGATTTAAGCTCATCACAAATGGAACTTGATTCCGCTGTTGGGTTTATTCTTGTGGAAAAATCAGTACCGGATGTTTTGTCACCCTTCAAATCTCCATATCGTCGAAAATTAAATGTAAGCAGCCATCAAAATTGATGAAATTCAAACGCGTGATAGAAAAAAATAGCCCATACTCTCAAAACGCATGGAAGAAACAATTGGATTGGAATGTTCCGGGCTCTAGTACGTCTAAATGTAGTGGAAATGGCACAAACTGCGATGAAGAAGAAATAGTTGAGTTGACTGATCAGACTAAGAGAATGTTTTTGTATTTGAGGGAGTCAAAACAAAGAGTGAAACAAATGAAAGAAAAATTGGAAGCGCTGAACATCGAAAGAGAAATTGTGAAAAAGAGAGAACAGGAAATATCATTTGAATGTGAGCAGTTGCAAAATCAAATAGATAATGAAGAGGGAAGATGTGAAGAATCGGAACGCATTCACAAGGAAACCAGCAAAAAATATGCAAACTTTTTTTTCAGGAGAATAATTGATTAAGGAAAGTCCTATTGGAGTACATAATATTAATTGGACGTTGTACACAGTGAC
Source organism: Chrysolina oricalcia (assembly GCA_944452925.2). Lineage (NCBI taxonomy): Eukaryota > Metazoa > Arthropoda > Insecta > Coleoptera > Chrysomelidae > Chrysolina > Chrysolina oricalcia. The sequence continues at coordinate 36,915,127 of OX101828.2, read as the reverse complement.
TAGCGATGTAGAGGGGCTATTCACGGACTTTTGAATTGAATTGTTTACAAAATCGAAAAATTTTAAACTTTTTTTTCTAAAAACACTAATAACTCGAAAACTAAATGAGATATCATAAAATTGTATATAAGCAGTTTTATTGCTCTCAAAAATGTCTACAAAAAGTTTCCATAACATTTTTTTATATCTTAAAAAATAAGCAGAATATTGACTGTAAATGAGCAGTTGGGCCCCAAGATAGTACCTTGTGGAACTTCAAAAAATTAAAATATCGGATTTGACATTTTTTTGATCACCTCATAAAAGTCTACAAAAAATGTCAATACATTTTTTTTGTAATATCAATAGTTTCAATAGGGAATCAATATTTAATAAAAACGAAAAAATTTGGAACTTGGCCTTTTTTTTTTTTCTAAAAACACTAATAACTCGAAAACTGAACGAGAAAGTTTACGTTAGACAGTTTGAAAAAATATATTATTTGAGAATGCTAAAAAAAGGTACGTTCCAGGATTCGAACACATATCACCAGAAAATGGAACACCAGCCACTTTCTATACTAAAATCCTAAAAATTTGTTGTTTTGAGTAAAAAAGAAACAAAAAGAAACAAAAAAAAATCTAGGGAAAGGTCAAAGGTCATCAAATAAAAAAAACACGGAATAGATTTCCTATTATTCAACCTCCCAACCATTAATAGGAAATCGATTCCGTGGGCCTCCACACACACACCAACACGTGGGTCTATAATGGCTGCCGATAAGAGTCTGAAAAATCTTGTAGCGTTTATATCATTCGCCAAAATGTATACAACTAGGAATACGTTAGACATCCAACATTTTAATATTTGAAAACTGAAGACTATTTCCATCTGGTGCCAAATACCGCAACACAGCTGCGAGTGTGCATTTTAACGTTTGAAAACTGAAGACCATTTCCATCTGGTGGCAAACACTCCAACACAGCTGTGAGAGTGTCGACAGTCACATCCATTTTGTTAGAGCATTGGCGTAGCGGTGGGTGGAATTTCTGAATTGTTTCATATTAACGAAATAGTGAGTTTTATTAGAAAATTTCATATCAGATAAAAGGTTTGAAATGTTGAATTCTACTGGAGAAATGATTGAAAAAATTTTTTCAATCACTTTTTGAAATCTAAGTAGTAGTATTCAGCGGATTCTAACACAGTAGATGCGTACCACCGTTTCCGTTTCCCCCACCACGTTTGTGATAATTGTCCGGAGGCCGAAGGCTGTAGGTCGAAGGCTGGAGGATAGACACATGTCCTTAGTGGAGTTAGTTGAAATAAAGGAGTTTGGCATGCATGACAATGGTGAGTTGGAGTTTCAACATTTTTATAATAATGATCTATACCACTCTAAGTACCTTCAAACCTTGTACATTTCTAACATTAAGTGGTGAAAATGTGTGTGTGTTCTTTTTGTGGCCCTGAAAAGGGCCGTTGGGGTGCTCCGGAGAGCTGGGTGTCATCCCGCATATTTATGCGCGACGACCACGGAAGGGGCTTAGATGACATCGTCCGATGGCACCACTATGATGGTGTCATCGTCAGAGTCATCGTCCACCAGCATGTGCAGGTCCTCGATGCCGACATGCACGACCTCCTCCTCAGAGTCTTCGTCCACCAGCAGGTGCAGGTCCTCGATGCCGACATGCACGACCTCCTCCTCAGAGTATTCGTCCACCAGCAGGTGCAGGTCCTCGATGCCGACATGCACGACCTCCTCCTGGTCGCTTCATCCTCCGCTTCATCCTCCGCTTCATCCTCCGATGAATCCGATGAAAACACGTCCTCCCAGTACAGCGGTTGAACGTCCATCTCATTCTCAGATGATGGCGGTGACGGCAATGGATAATCCCAAGTATCCGTGGAGTCGCTCACCACATTCACTTGGATTGGGCCTCTGGAAGGTCTATACCAGTGACCCCTGCCTCCCTCGTACACAAAATTCTCCTGGAGAGGAAGAAAATCTAGGACTTCATCATCTTCAAATGTCCAGATGCGTCTCGGAGATGAGGTGGAGTCTGGGAAAGACATCCTGGAAGACTGATACTATAATATGAGCTGCCATTGAATTTATACTAGTTCAGAGGAAGATAAAGGTGGGAGAGAAAGGTGGGAGAGGAGGGTGGGAGAGAAAGGTGGGAGAGGAGGGTGGGATAGAAGGGTGGGATAGAAGGGTGGGGCTTTGAAGAGTGTGTGATAGGAGAAATACACAATATGATATTTTATCAAAGGGTTAAAATAATAAATAGAGTCAAAGATTATTTACATACTCAATAATTAGAATAAAGTGATGAACAATGCCCCAACCACGCATTGCCCAATGTGTACCAACCAACAAATTGAATGTACACTCCTTTTTTCACTTATTCTTTTTTTATTACTAACAACTAATTTAATATATACAACTTGAATTAAAATACAATTGAGATAAAGTGATGGGCAATGCCCCAACATCGCATTGCCCAATGTGTTCCAACCAACAAATTTAATGCACACTCCTTTTTTACTTGATCTTTTTTTTATTAACAATAACTAATTCTACACATGCAACTTATATTTAAATTAATTTTTACAACACTTACAAATAACTTAACCTATACAAAATATCTTACATCTAACTATTTCTAAGTCTCCAACCTGATGAAGCGTTCGGCCTCCAGGATGGCTTCCTGACGGTCACGCTCAGTCAGCTCAGCCAGCTGACGGGCAATTTCCGCCCGCGCTACTTGGCTCAGCTGGAAGTCGCGCTGAGCCTTGGCTATCACACCCATCAGCTGGTCCACATCCGTTTCCAACGTGGGAGCGATGGCCTCCAATGCGACGTCGGCGACGGGATCCATGATGGCAACTACCTCCACGATAGGGGCTGGTGGAGGTACAGCGGGCGGTGGTGGTACGACATCAACGCTGATGATTTGCAGAACAGCACGTGGTGGTACAACTTCTGCGACTAGTGACTAGCGGTAAGTCGACGACTGTCGGCTCTACGGTTACAACTATAGGTGCAACCTCTTGAACACGTTCAATAGGTGCCACTAAAGTTGCAACAGGAGTCACAACAGGGACCGCAGCTCTTGAGGATGATGGCCATCCTGCTTGATACGGGTTGGTTTGATCGCATCTCTTCCGATATGCGGAAATAGCACCAACCCTACTGCTTTTGCCCGATTGCTTCCGCGATGACGATTTCACGCCGCTACCACTTGGTCGTGGTGGTGTCGGCTCGAACTCATCCTCGCTATCCACAATCTCAATCGGCTTACATATCATTGACGATTTTGCCCTCATTTTACGTTTCCGTTTGGGAGCAACATCGTCAACGGAATCGCTTTGTCGCTTACGTTCACTCCCACCTTGCTCCTGTGAAACCATCGGCGTCAACGGCTCAGGGATCTCCATGTCCTCCTTAAGGCTCTCCAGGGCGTTGGTGAAGTCGGCTTCGTTGATGTCCGAGTGATATGGTCCTGGTGAAGGCGGCGAAGATGGTCCTTGAGGCCTATTTTCGTCGACCAGGACATTGGTCAAAGCTGCGAACATCAACAGGTTGGTCGCCGGTGGAGCTGGAGCCATCGCTGTACATTGAAAAAAAAAATTAAACAAAATAATGAATATAAGATAGTGTACTCACCAATTGGAATTGAAGATCTGGAACTTGGACGAGAAACTGCTGCTGGTGGTGTTGGCTTGGAGAACTCTAAGTCAACTGAAGGATATTCAGAGGAACTCTCCTAATAGATTCAGAGTAGACAATGTCACATTGGTTGAAGTGAGATAAAATCAGCGTGTCACTTAACATTTTTTTTTACTTCCACAGTGAGAAACAATCTTTGCTGGTATATTATTTTCAACGCAGAATAAGCTTTACGCAGCTTTTCAGTCACATGTTTTTTTAATCTGAGTTTGGTGTCTACAAATAGTCCCAGATTTTTACAGCACTCACTGAACTCAAGCGTATCAGTCCCAATTTTGATTTGCAAGTATGCTAATGCTTCCCGTTTCTGGGCATCGTTACCAAATAAAAGAGCGCTGGACTTACTTGCATTTATTTTGAGGAGATGCTTGTTCGATAACGATAACATGGTTTCAAGGTCTTCATTGATTTTATCATTAGCTTCTTGCAATTCGTCCAGTTTGAACGAGAAATAAATTTGTGTATCATCTGCAAACATGTGGTATTTGCAGTAAGATAGATGATTATGAAAATTAGAAGTATATAGTGTGTATAGAAGTGTCCCTAGTACGCTTCCCTGAGGTACTCCTTGTTGGACCGAGTTTTTCTTCGAGATTACGTTCCCTATTTTCACCTTTTGATACCGATCCATCAAGTACGATTTAAAAAAAGAGCAAGCAGAAGTACTTAGCCCAATAAAATGTAGGATTGCGATTGGAACTTGATGATTTAATAAATCGAAAGCCCTAGAGTAGTCGATTGATACCATAACACTCAACTCGTTTTTGTCCAGCGCATATAAAATATCGTTAGTGATGTTTGCTAAGGCTGATGCACAGCTATAGCCGAATCTAAACCCAGACTGATTTGGTGGTAATATTCTGTGCCTGGTAATGTGTAGTTTCAATTGGTTCGCATTGATTTTTTCTACAACTTTGGACAAAGCTGGCAAGATACTTATACTCCTTAAGTGTCCCAATTCACTAGGGTGCGTAATTTTTGGTAACGGTAATACGAAGGCCTATTTCCATGCGCGGGGAAAATAATTCCTTGCAATACACTCATTAATTATATGTGTTATATATGATATAATGAATGGACAACAGAGTTGAATGTTCAATTTGTCACAACTATAAGCCTTGGATTTCATGTTGTATTTATTTGTAGAACTTCATCATCAGTGGTAGGTGAAAATTCAAGTATACTTTGAACAGATTCCTTAATGTTGTTGGAATAGAACTGCAGAATTGGGCTAAAACGAATATCTGAAGCACTAAATATTTCATACGAACGCGTTCATCATATAGTTCACGTCAATTGTGACATGAGAAAAATTGCTGCAAAATGGATCCCCAAATGTTTGAATGTTGACCAAAAGCGTGCAAGGGTAGTAGCATCGCGTTCGATCTGTGCTCGATTTGAAAACAATGTAGACTTTTTAAACCGAATTGTTACTATGGATGAGACTTGGGTACATTTCTACGATCCAGAAACAAAGCAACAATCGATGGAATGGCGACACTCCGGTTCTCCAAGACCTAAGAAGTTTCGTGTCCAAAAATCAGCTGGAAAAGTTCTTGCTTCAGTTTTTTGTGATTGCCATGGAGTAATCATGATTGATTTTTTGATAAGGGTAGAACAATAACTGGAGTTTACTATTCGACATTACTGACCACTCTACGGAAAAAAATTAAAGAGAAAAGACGCAGAAAGCTATCCAAAGTTGTTTTGTTTTTACAGGACAACGCCCCTGCACACAAATCTCATGTTGCCATGCAAAAAATTCGTGATTTAGGGTTTGAATTACTAGAACACCCTCCTTATTCACCAGATTTGGCTCCGTCCGACTATCATATCTTTCCTCAACTGAAAAAAAGTTTAAAAGGTCGAAAATTTTCTTCCATCGAGGAAGTAACAAAAGCTGTGGAGGTCTGGTTTGCAGAGCAAGAAGAAACATTTTTTTTGAAAGGTCTAGAGACGTTGCAGGTTCGCTGTAATGAATGTATCCAATTAAGAGGAGAATATGTTGAGTAATAAAATATTTTTACATTGAAATTTTGTTTGGATCTATAGTAGGCTAAGAATATTTCAATATATCCTCGTATGAGACTAAAAACAATGTATGGCTACAAGTATGTGATTAATGATAGAACCAAATTCCAACTGTGTAATACTCTTTTACTATTCCTGCTTGACTATGGATATACTGTGTATAATCAATGTATAACAGTGGATACGTCAATGAAAATACAACAATTGCAAAATGTGTGTATGAGATATTCATACAACATTCAATATAGAGAGCATATAACTCCCCATTTGAATATAAAATGTAAGCTCAATATTTTGAACAGACGGTTACTGCATTATTATTGTTTCATTTTCAATACTTTGAACAGCAGAGAACCCTCATATGCATAGTTACAATACAAGATACCACAACAACTCAGAATACCGCGACACCATACTGCTTCGTATCATAAGTCCTTTACTTGTGCATCTGCACGAATGTGGAATTAACTGTCAAATGATATAAAGAATAATAGTCTGAATAATTTCAAAAAAAGGATTAAAGAATTTCTACTAACACAACAGGTTACCGAAATTTAATAGAAATGAACTTATGTATGTATCTGTGTTTTATTTTGAAAAATTTACATGTGAGTTTTTCCCTTTTTTCCCTTTTTACCTTCTTTACATACGTATGTTCAATATTTATGTTTGCATATTTTGTTGTTTCAAGCATTTTTTTAAGCATATATTGTGAATGGCAAGATGGAAGATCAACTTAGTTGAATCTCGATCATATTTACCTTTATTTCATTATGTAATTGTACACTACCATGTATTTCTTTTTTGGGTAAATGAATAAATAAACTAAACTTAACAATAGGCAGATATAACACTTCTTCGGAGTATGACTTTATCCGGAAAGTTGAATGAGTTATATAGCTGGGTTCATTTTGAAAAGAATCAAGGGATGTGTAATATGTCCAAATTGCAAAAACACATTGTTCTCAACCAATTATGAATCTGAAATAAATAGATGACTCATCTCTATCAGAGAATATGGTGGAGGCTGGGCTAGAAGGCTGTGTTACCCATCACCTTTATTCATATCATGTTTTTACAATATTTCAGAATCAGAATCAGAAATGCTTTATTGTCATATAATATTAATTATGTTGACAAAACTTGCCTAAAACTAAGACATGTGAAGAATAAAAATATATATAAAATATAAAATAATTATATATAAATAAATGGAGTTTAATGCAGTAAATGCATAAGTACTAGAGTTTATATGTGAAATGAATTATCACAGTACAATTTGTCACAAAAACACAAACAATTTAGACACATTAAACACTTTATAGTAGGTTAAAATACTTATATAAAAATGTTTTTAGTATATTTAGGAGTTAGATGTGAGGTTGCCGATGAAGTATTCAGTTAAATCATAGTATACTTTTTGAAGGAGGGGTTTTTTTACTTCTTTACGAAATTTATATTCCCCTTCCAGTTTTCTTATAATAAGTGGAAGGTGATTGAATAGCTATTTTCCGTTATGAATTATTGAATTCTTGATTTGCGTTGTTGAGGGGATAGGAAGGCTGATGTTGCGAGTTAGACGGGTTGCTTGGACTGACTGACACATAATATTCTCAATGTATTTTTTTACGAATCAGGCAGACAGTTTCTAAAATAAAGATGCAAGCTAATGGTAGAATCTCATGTGCTTTGAAGAGAGGTCTACAGGAATCTCTGACTCCAGCTCGACAAATGTATCTGAGAGCCCTCTTTTGAAGTATAAAGATAGAGTTAGTAGAGTTATGGAAGCCAGCACCTCAGTAACATATTCCATAACGTATTTGAGATTCAATAAGTGCAAAATAGGCATTTCTTGCTGAGTTGAAGTCAAGAGTATTAGAGATGGTTCTAATGGCATAGCAGTTAGAGGATAATTTTTTACACAAATGGTTGATGAGATTATCAAATTTCAAATTTTTATCAATATGTAGACATGGTTTCGTTGTCAAGAAAAATCTGTTCTATATTACATTTGAATGTTATGATGTTTGTTTTAGAGGTATTAAAGGTTAATAGGTTTGCATCGCACCATTTTTTAACTTCTTTCAGGTCATTTTCAATAGTGCTCTGCAGTGTATTTAGGTTATTGTTATGCCAAAGAATAGACATGTCGTCTGCAAAGATTGTGAAATTTCCACCAATTGAAATATTAGGCAAATCGTTGACAGCAATGGGCCGAGAACGGAACCTTGTGGCACTCCGCATATGATTTTCATTTTATTAGATGTTATACCATTAAATCTTATTTTTTGCACTCGGCCTGATAAATATGATTGAAGCCACTTTGAGATATTTCCTCTAAAACCATACAATTCGAGTTTCTGCAGCAATATGTCATGGTTCACACAGTCGAATGCTTTCGACAAATCACAAAATACAGCCGCAGCAAACTCTCCATTATTTATCTGAACGAAGAGAAAAAATTGCATCATTTGTGCTTCTAGTTGCTCTAAATTCAAACTGTTTGGGATGAAGAATATTATTTTTATCCAGAAAGCTCAATTTTTTTTTTTTTTTTTTCATTAATTTTTCAATAATTTTTGCTAGAGTGGGGAGTAGGGAGATAGGTCTGACGTTTGCTGGAATATGAGGATCGCCCCCTTTGAACAATGGTAATACAATAGCTACCTCCAAACAAGATGGAAATATGCCTTTTAATATAGTTGTGTTGATAGTGTCTGCCAAAATATTCAGAACATTATCCGGTAATTGGGAAAACATTTTCACTGAGATATCATCCCATCCTGAAGAACTCTTATTTTTTATTTCAGATAAAATTTCTTTTATTTCGTTCACAGATGTTGGTGAATAACTAAATTAATTTGATATTGCAGTATGGTTTAGATAAGTTATAGGATTTATTTCTCGCGGTATATTATCAGTTAGTTTGCCAGCCATAGAACAGTAAACAGTATTCAGTTCTTCAGATAATAGATTACTTTTGACTGGAACAGAGTAAGAGTTAGATTTCTTTCTCAACTCATTAACAATTCTCCAAGATTCCTTTTGCTTGTTGTTCGCTTTAGTTATTCGTTCACTGAAATGATTTCTTTTGACCGCTTTAATTATACTTCTATAAGTCTTTCTATAATTGTTGAAGTAATTTATAAAAAAGGTATTTTCCATGTAATATTTCCTGATGTAATGAAGACACCTCATATTTTTGAAAGCTATTTTAATGCCTTTCGTTATCCAATGTTTCTTTTTTTAACTCTAATTTTCTGGATAGGAAATGCCTTGTTAAACAAATACAACAATTTTTGGTGAAAATCATTATGAGGATCCTCAGTTTTTGGTAAATGTTCCCATGACGAGACCGAACGTAAATTCGAAAACTTCTTGAAGTTCTTTTTACTGTAGATCCTGTCATACTTAATAGAAGCATCTTTTCTCTTTATAAGGTCATGGGAAAACTTACATAAAACTGCGTCGTGGTCGTGTTTTAACCAATGTTAAGTTAATAAGTGCCTCCATGTGTATAATCAGTTCGACAATATTTAGAGATCACAGTGTAGTGTGGAATATAAAATGGTTCATCGTGTTTTAACCAATGTTCAGTTAATAAAATTATTTGTGGAAATGATAGATTCTCCAAAAATATAAATAGTTCATCTGTGTTATTCCTGACAGACTGAATATTGAGAAGAACTAGGGATAATGTGGCATCATCCATTGATTGTCTAAATGATAGTTCTTTGTCATTCTTACATTTTTTAACTATTACAGGCTTATTTGTATTGTCAGGTCTTCTGGTGGTGTGGTTTTTCGCTTCTGTGGCTTAAAACATTTACCCTCTTCATTATTTCTCTACCCAAATAGCGAGATACAATTAACTTCAGCCCGAATTCATCTCTTGTATAGTTTGAACACCTTATGAAGTTTTGCATTCCAAAAAGTTGATATTGTCAGATTTCATAAAATGTAGTTTTTTGTGGAAATCCATATTATTCTCTTATATCCTTTGATTTATGCTGATATCATATCTGTATGGTTCTGAAATAATCAGCGCTTGTGTATGTTGTATTTTTTTAACAAAGGTATCTAACATACTTGCATTTTTTAAAGAGAAACATTCTCAATTGAAAATTGAATCAATACATGACTGAGATAAGGGAGAATGTTATTCAGAGGTATCACTCACAGAAAATCGCTCATTCCATTGATGCATGAATTGCATCTCTTTCGCTAGGCCTCCAATACATTTTGGTCGACAAAAATCTATTTCACTCTTCTAAGATCATCAGGGAGGTCGGAAGAATTAGAAAACATACTCTTCAGAAGCAATAGAGAAAGAGATGTATTTATACAGAAACAGTGTGAAATTGCTTCTGAAGAGTATGTTTTCCAATTTTTCCGACCTCCCTGATGATTTCAGAAGAGTGAAATAGATTTTTGTCGACCAAAATGTTTTGGAGATCTAGCGAAAGAGATGCAATTCGTGCATCAATGGAATGAGCGAATTTCTGTGAGTTATACTTCTGAATAACATTCTCCCTTATCTCATTCATAGATAAGAATCTCCAATGGAAACTGGACATTTAATAATTAATCAACTATCTGAATGAAATTGCAAATTTTCACTGTCAGATTTTTTCTCTCAAGTTATATAGGGCCTTTCTCAAAATCTATCAGATGTAGTTCAATGTCCAGCGTGGCTTTTGCCGGGGAAGTAGTTGAATTCTGTTAGATATTACAAAAAAGTAACTTCAATTTTATCGTAGGGTTTTTTCCAGAGGATTCAATTTTCAATTGAGAATGTTTCTCTTTAAAACATGAATCCCTTCCAAGAGAGGTTATCTTGTACGATGGAAAATAGCGACTAAATCCAACTTTCAGTCGCAGATGATTCCACAACTGATTTTATGAACATCCTGTTCATATTTTCAACGAAATCATACTTGCATTTGTTCTATCAAGCCATAACACTATGATATCATTACTGGAGAAGTGTTTTGAGTTTGTGATAGCAGTATGAATCAGCTCTTCATCACTCGCTCCCGGTTTCCTGATTGACTGGACAAAATAATCTCTGATTTGAGCTAAATGGTTTATCATTCTCCTTCCATAATATCCTGACACAAATAAAATTCTACATTTAGAAGTGCCAGCTTGTAAAGTTACCTTAAGGTATATGTTGCCTTTGTTGTCATATTTTTCCCTTTCGACTAGATTATTATCAAGGTGCAGTTGTTTTGAGGTGTTGTCCTTTTTTTCTACTAGTTTCCTATTACTGTGGTCTTGCTGCAAAACAACATAATCGTAATTTATTTTTTTTAGTTTTTCAATATAGCTTTCCTTCTCCTGGGTCATTGTTTCAATTGTTGTCAACATAATTTTATTAATAGCTCTGAGGTCCTCTATATCATTTTGATATCTGTTCAAGTCAACTTTTATTATTTCCAATTCTTCCTGTATGACAGAATTTTTCTGAATGAGATTAACGATATAATTTTTTTCTTCAGAGATAATTCCTTTTTGTTTGTTGAGTTTGCTAATGTAATTTTATTCAACACCAGCAACTTCATCTTCAAAGTCCATTGACGTTCTCCTTAGTTTTTGTATAAATACATCTCTTTCTCTATTGTCTTTCTTCTTCCGCAATTTCCTCCAATAGTCCCTTGACCAGGTCATATCGTTGTCTTTCCATTATTTCTAGCTGTGATTCCTTTTCTTTCACCGTCTTTATTAACGATTCCATTGTTTCTCCAGCTTTTCGTAAATCATCTTCTTCACTTTTTTTTGGTTACACATTCCTTGGAGCAGATTATTTTGTGGCTTTCTATTAGCTGCATGGTTTTTTTCCTCTCCATACAGCTCTGGTGGAAGATGCCTAGACATTGTATACAACAAACATTTGAACATTCTTTCTTCTTGCAGCATTTGAATGTTGCATCCATTCCTTGGGTTTTGTTGAATTATCTTATATTTCCTGGACTACAGAAGCTGTGTTGTACTTCTCACAGTTTTTATTTCAGTGTAAAATAAAACTCGCAATTAAATTCGAACTTTTTACCACTTTATTCTCTAAAAACTCGGGAGAACATGTTTACACACATGTTCACACGACGATCAACTGGAATGATTTATAAAATTATTGCCTTTTTTATAAAGAACCACATTAAAAAATGTTGGTTTATCTTATCAAACGAATTGTAAATACCCATGTTAATTTTGAATTTTTAACATGTGATAATCAACATAAATTTAGCCTCATTGATGTTATTTAGCAAATTACAATTAGAACCATATTGCACTCTTGGTGCAAAAGTGTAGATAAAATTATACAAGGAAAATCCAGACCCCAAACTGGTACTAATTCAGTTAAGATTCAGGCATACAAAATTAATTCAAATAGAATTAGGAAAAATAATGTTGAAGCCAATACGTGTAATAGTCATTTTTGTTAGACCAGTCATGAACAGTTTTATTATTTGAATGTTAATAACTTCCCAACATTCATCTTATCTTGTTATGAATTGCCATTATTCCCCCTTGACAAATATTTTATTAGATTTTCACTAATAATTTTAAAGTTTTTTTATAGTTTTCGTATTTTTGTCTATACTCCAAATCAAACTGTCCACTGTGGATAATTTTCCCAAAATTCCTGTCTCCTTTTTCCAAGTCGACAATATAATATATCCAGAAGTGCTTAAGGTATCGAAATCAGTTCCAATATTTAAAGGTAAATGATCTAGAGATGATGTAAGTAATTATAGAAACGTTTGTCTACAACCTCAGTTCGCAAAAATATTTGAAAGCAGTTATAATGCTCGTCTAAGCAAATTCATGGAACAACACCAGCTCATTCCAAACTGTCAACATGGTTTTATGCAAAAAAATCCACAGGAACTGCTATTAAAGTATTGTGTACTCATATTATTTATGAATATCTGAATGATAAAAAATATCCAATGGAATTATATTATGATCTGAGTAGAGCCTTTGATACAGTTGATTATAACTTACTTTTGGAGAAGCTTTATCGTTTAGGCATTCGAGGAGTAGCTAATTTCTGGATCTCTTAATACTTACAGGACAGATCACAAATAGTCGTCATACAATCAGCTAGTCTAATCCAGCAAAGGTAACACAAGGATCTATCTAGGTCAACTACTCTTTGTAATGTAATTCCCCAGATAAAATGATCATTTATGCGGATGATACGAATCACCTGGTAGCTGGGAAGGCTTTAGCATCCTCAGTAAAAACTTCAAATATATGTGTAAATGAATTCGATCAATGGTGCAGAAATAGTGGCTTGTCAGTCAATGTCAAAAAACATCTTCAATGTTGTTCCAACAAAAAAATGTTAGTATTGATTACAGCCTACTGGTAAGAAATAAACACAAATACATAGAGCAGGTTAAACACATTAAATTCCCGGGTATTGCTGTAGATCAGAAACTTACATGGGAAAATCATACAGATAACGTAGTATCAAAATTGAGCAGTATATCGTCGGCGTCAGTGCAGGACCTTGTATCTGCAATGTTGGTGAAATTCATGTTTTCATTAAAATGGATTAAGGACATGGCCTGTCATCTACCGGCAAAAAATTGAGGTCGCCAGGCAGCCCAAACGATCGGTAAAACAAGGAATCTAGGACCTTCGAAATGCTTGTTGGGTGATTGTAAAAGCAGTACCTTGTATCTGTTATTTAAACGAATTTGTTGGTGATACGCAGTAAAACGTTTTGTTGTTTTGTGTAATTTAGGCAGTGATACGAGAATGTAAGTATTTTTATGAGGTATTAATTTAATATTACCATATTAGAACACTGTTAGCTGTTAACAAATGACCATTGATACAAAGATATCATCTGAAATAGTATCACAATATTTTCGAGAATTGTTGCACAGTACATATAGAAGGAAATGCATTAAGTTTCTTAGAATTTTACAGCAGATAGAAGTTACTGCTCTGAATTAGTTAAGCAAGAACGGTGTTTCTACTTGTCGAAAGAAACATTCAATAATTCTTTTCGCTACTGTATAGCATAGAAAGAGCTGATAAAAATTTGCAATATTATTTTTGACTAGGACCGTGGCTTTGTTTGCATGGTATGTTTTCACTACTTTCTCCCAGGACTTCTAAACTTGCTTTTTTGAGTGGCATAATGCAAGCTTAGAATCTGACGACAGTAAAATACACCTAGTAGTCTGCAACCTTCCATCTTTTGAAAATAATCATGTGTAATCTATCTAAACAATGACTTTTTCTTTGCCAACAGATACGATGTTACCTGTAACAAGCACAAGAAATAAAAAAATCCTCATGATGGCCCTACAGGGTGATACAGAAACCAACCTCAACAGTAACAAAAAGATTAACAAATTATTAAGCGAACGTAAAACTAAGTCAACTTCTCATAATTCCCAATTTGACTGGAATGAGCAACCTGCTAGTAGGGATCCTGAAAAATTACTGATAGATGGTAAAGATTACGATGAGTTAGTAACTAATGTACAAACAACCTCAAAGGCCGAACAAGAAGCAATCGGGATTGAATCACTTCCTGTTGTGACACAATTTCAAGATACAGAATTTCTGAGACAAAACGACGTTAATATACTTAATAATGTATGTACTAATGATATACAATTTGAAACGAATGATGATGCTTTGTGCGCTATAAGAGATGCTACCTTATTACTAATAGATGATACAGAGGACTTAATGACTGGTGTAGAAACACTGTTTCAAGAAGTGAATGAAACAGAATTATTGAGGGAAAGTGACGTTAACCTAACTGATACTGTATCGTCTACAGAACATAATCCACAATTTGACTCGAATGAGAATACTCTGTGTGCTGTTAGGGATGCTTACATTAATTCAGAGGATGGAGAACAAGAAGAAATTGAGGAAGAAGTACCTGCTGACACACCAATTCAAGAAGTAACGGAAAACATATCAACAGCTGATGTTTTTAATAACAATTCCGCGCCGATAAACCAACCAACTACAAATAATGGAACAGTACTAGATAATGGTTCCAATAAAAGAAAGCGTTCTTCTAAAGAAAATCAGAGAATTTTGAATAAAAAGAAGAGAATGGAAGGTAAGAAATATCTCGGATTTCGTAAACCAAAAGGTCAAAAAAATACATTTAATGACACCGAGAGAAGTGAAAGGAAATTACTATCTAGATGTAATTGCCGTAGAAAAGCCACCAATGAAACATATTTAACCAGAAAATGTTATGAGATCACCGAAGTAGACAGACAGGAAATATTTACAAATCTATGGAGTAAACTGAACTGGGACCAAAGGAAAGTATTCGTGTCAAACACTGTATTTACTCAGACAGCCAAACGTAAAACAACTGACAGTGATAGCAGGCGCAAAAATTCTCTGGCTTACCATTTGCAAATAAAAAATAAATTATTACCTGTCTGTAAAACGATGTATTTGAACACAACTGGGTTGGGTCAGTGGTCAGTATCGGACTGGTCGTCAAAAAGTCGGCATGGTCTTGTAGAACAAAATTCAGTTGCTGTGGCATCAAGGACTCCTAGGGCAAATTTAAATTCAGATAGGCTCGAGTTTCTCAAGAAGTTTATACATTCCTTGAATAAGCTACCAAGCCATTATTGTCGAAAATCTACAAACAAATTGTACTTGGAGCAGACATTTACTAGTTATCAATCACTGAACCAGGTTTATAAGTCCAACTGCAAAGATGAAGGCGTACTGCCACTGACTATAAACAAAATGAAAGAGACGCTTTCAGAAATGAATGTTTCCTTGTTCAGACCTCGGAAGGATCAGAGTGGAGTTTTGTGACGAGACGGTAGGTCGTACCGCCCATCGAATCCCACTACGCCCCGACACCGCTCACGGCACCTACCTTTCGGTCTATCCGCAGCGCGGCTGCGAACGCAGTGGGGGATTTGGATACGCCAGATCAGCGCGCTTAGGCTGTGCAACGACACAGTCAAGCTACCATTTGCATATTACCAATGGTGAGGCCGTATACTGAAGTATACTACTGGCTCTGCAGTGTCAGTGCCCGAGCAAATTTAGCGTTACTCACACGCCGAGATGGGCTTTGCTCCCACCCCAACCCTAAGGGTGAGGGCATTGACCACCTCTACCGAATTACGGTATTGTTTTCCATTGTCCTATCCAGCGAAACCCCCGCCCCCTAGAGGCCAACACCTTATGGAAGGGCATCAAGTTTCCTTGATGGGGCTCCACTTCCCCCTAGGTACCCATGTTAGTCAGATTCCTCCGACAACGTTGATGGGTCGCCGTCTGCAGTCGTTTTCACCCATACTGCATACCCATGTCAGACTGGATCCCTCCAGCCTACGTTAGATGGGTGACCGTTCGTGACTTTTCAGCCGCTACCATGTTGACTGGACGAGGACCCACGGCTTTCAACCAAAGGTGTTTGGAATCACCGTGGGCACTCCTCGCCCGACGCCGAGGGCACATGGTGGACCCCCGGCCCCCTCGGAAGGATCAATGCGACGTATGTCTAGCATACTCCAATGGGCATTTGAGAGCAAGTGAATATGAAACTCATCAAACTGAAAAGAATAAAGCAAGAGCCGAAAAAAATAAGGACAAAATGAAGGCGCTGAGTGGTGAATGTCATGTTTTAACCATGGATGTTCAAGCAGTTAAATTATCCCCAATGACCAAGGCAAATGCGTTATACAACAGAACCAAATTATGCAACCATAACTTTACGATTTACAATCTTGCCAATAATGAGGCCATCTGTAACTGGTTTGATGAAACAGTAACTGACAGTTCAGCGTCAACTTTTGCTTCTTTTTTGACTCACTATTTGGAAAGCAATTTCTTGGAAAAAAGTGATAAACGTCCTATTATTATATATTCGGACGGCTGCACAGCACAGAATCGCAATAGTGCCATGTCAAATTCCCTGTTGTATCTCTCAGAAAAATACAATGTCGAAATTTTTCAAAAATTTTTGACTAAAGGGCACACACAGATGGAATGCGACTCTGTGCACAGTACAATAGAGACAGCATTGAAAAACCGGGACATATATCTACCGAGCGATTATCACCGCATTTCGCAAGAAGCCAGACGACAGAATCGCTACCATGTATTTGTGCCGACATTTGATTTCTTCCGTGATTTTGGACACAAACCATTATTGAAGTATATATCAATACGCCCTGGAAAAAATGTTGGAGATCCCATGGTAGTTTCGCTTAAAGCTTTAAAATACAATTCTGAGGGTATATCATACAAATTACAGTTCGATGAAGAGTATCGGCTATTACCTCATAGGCCAAAAAAGGTATCTTTAGCTCAAGTTGAATTTCCAAAATTACATTCAGCTCCATTAGCAATCACTGAGAGAAAGTTCAAGGACTTACAGGAGATAAAAAATGTGATACCCAGGGATTGTTGGCTGTATTATGACTCTCTACCTCATAGAAATTAATAAGCATTCTTAATTTGTCAATTAATAATACATAATGAATAAAATTTTGTTCGAATTCAGAATAATACATTACCTTGTATCCTACCTCTTTCCTATTCATATCATAGGTGCATTTCCTTGTAAGTGCTGTTCTTAATTGAATAATTTAATTTTCCAATTAAATTTTTATCCCATTCTTAAACAATCAGATTCATTACCCTACATCCAAAGAAAATTGTATTTACTTGTTCTTGTTATTATTTAGAAGGTTTTTAGTGTCTCCTGTAAAAAAGGGTTTTGTGCATTTACAAGGTCCTGCACTGACGCCGACGATATGTTTTATCATTAGACAGCTACGAGGGACTGTTACAATGGACTTGTGAATTCATCACTAAGCTACCGTCTAATTTTTTGGGAAAATTCTGCACACATCCAGAAAGTATTTCTCATACGGAAAAGTATTATAAGGCTCCTTGTTTGAAACTCGGACAGAATTCTTATAATTATCAAGGGATCAACTGTTATAATCACACCTTGACTTTGTTTGGTGAAAATGAAAGCCTCAAACTCTACAAGTCAAAATTATTTAATCACCTATGTAACAATGCTTTTATTCTATGGATGAATTCTTAAATTTTCACCCTCGAGTTTCTAGAGCTGTTGCCATCACAAGCAAGAGGAAAACTAATAATGATAGTAATAATCGCATTCACTGATAGTTAGAAAGAACAGTGTACGAACATGGTCTGTAAATAAGACTAAGATTTCACAAAATAGACATAATGTTTCACTTTTTTCCTTCAGGAATGATCAGATAGAATATATGAGTTTCAGATTACAGAATTTACAAGCTTGGTGGGTTGGTATATCTCAGCGAATGATCCAAAAGCAAACTTAAATTAATTATTATTTTAGCCAAGAAAGTAGATAACCAAAGTTCATACTATGTCGGAAGTGGTCAAGGCCACCGATCCGCCGAGTCGAGCGATGTAATCTTGCCGCAAGCCGGGTGTTATCAAACCGCAAGCCGAGAGTTTGAATAAAAACAATAGTAATTGTGAATGAATTAATTCGAATTGTTAAAGTGGTATAATAATAATGATGTTTGGTAAAATAGGAAAAATGGCGGCGGGTAACGGGAGTGTAACGTTTCAACGTGCGATTCCAATGAGGAACGTATACAGGGTGTTTGAAAATATATGATTTAAGAGAAAAATCAACAGGGTGTCTCAAAACAGTCATCAATTGAGAGAAAAAGCAACAGGGTGTTTCAAAATACATCATTTAAGAGGAAAAATATGGAATGTTGGGTGGGAGACATGAATCATCGCATCATTGGGGCATCGCATCATTGGGGCATGCAGGGATTCAGAAGTTTTCGTTTTACGTATACAGGGTGTGTCAAAATTTAAGGAAAAAAATAAATACAGGGTGTCTCATAAACGTGCATCGTGATGGGGTTTGTCATTTGAGAAAAAAAATATACCAGGTGTACCAACGTGCCAGTTGAGACAAAAAAATACATACAGGGTGTCTCATAAACGTGCATTGTGACGGGGTCCGTCATTTTTAAAGTGCGATACCAATTCGTTTTCAAGGAATACATCAGAGCCATCTGCCGTTCAATATATACATTAATGATATGTTGGATCTGTACGAATCATAAAAAAATAAGCACTTCCGGTTTCAAAAAATTAAGATAGAAGAATAGTAATAGTAAATTCGGATTACCCACATCGAGGAGAGTCCAAATCTGCAATTAAATGGCTACTTCCGGTCCAAACAGGAAATGGCACTTCCGGTCGTCCGATTCGGATGATTTTGGTATCAATAGATTCGTTTGGATGTCAAGAAACATTTTTAAGCATTTTCCGAGGTCAAAAGGGCATAGGAGGCTATCTTCGTTATTAGTAAAGTTACAGAAACGTGCGGGTACTCTAAGAAGACAACTTTCATAGGAGATCAAGAAAATAATAGAATTTGCGTACGTCAACTGCCATAAGGGCCGTAAACCGCACATATTAATGTGTTATGTACTTATTGCTTAAATCTTAGAAGCTGATTCGTAAAAGTTTATCATTTTTCGTTCAGAATGCCACTCAATATATGTGTCGTTTTTACTATCCATCATCATCAGGCGGAGTTAGGCAGCACATTTTTTCTAAAAGTATGAGATTGAATAACATTTGTGTGTGTGTGTGTATTGTAGAAAACAACTACTCACCCCCTTGGTCAAATCCCAACTTTAGATGTGGTCCCGACACATGTAAATACCATTTCATATACTGGTACGTAGAAGAAGCAAAAAAGTTGTAAAAAGTAATAGGAGGAGAGTGCAATGGAGGCGGCGGAGGGGATGATTATGTTAGATGAAATTTTGATGGAAAAAGAATTAGTAATACAATGGCATCGGCAGAATACAGACGTAAATTAGAGAAATTTGAGAGACGTCTTCAGGAATTAAAAAAAGACATTCAATTTTTTGAAGAAAAGGAAAATGTTTTGAAGCAGTTGAATAATTTAGATATTCAAGATAGAGTGTTCATGCGAAAATTACCTCAAACAAGATACCCACTGAGAAGGATACAGCCTCACATCGTAGAATATGACGGCACCAATGCTCAAAATGAATTTTATTCTTCTAACTACAATAATAAATAATGTTTTGTATGTTGACAAACCAAATGGAGTAAAATTCATGGCAATATGTGTGAAGATTAATGATTTCGAAAATGGATGCAAGAACAACAGAACAGAATGGCAATCTATGCGTTCAACAAAAGTCAATGAGGGTCAGTTACCAGTTTTTACCAGCACAGTTCCAAAGAATGTCGCATTTAAGTATAAGCTGAAGTTGATATTTGAAGATCGCCGAGAAATAGACACAAAAACTGAAGAATTTGTTCCCGCAGGGCGGCAGAAAACGAAGACACGAGTGGAATTTGAACTTTATAGAATTTTCATTATAGTGTCCACAATATTATCATGTATATTGCTCCGAATATTAATGGAAATAATTGTAAACGCGAGAAAATGGAATATATTGTTTGATTAAAAATTGTTGCAAATCGAATTTAGTTTCATTTCGTTCCTTTCAGAAATATAAAATTATCAAACAACCACGGCGTTATCACTTCCGTTAATCGGTTTATCTGCGGTTGGCATTAAAACGCGCCAGTCGACGTTATCTGTTATTGAAAAACCGCAGTGGACGGAGAATTCAACATATGATAAACACTTTGGCATTGGCTTGGGGTTTTAACAGGAAATTAAAATACCACACGCTAGCAACGGTTTTTCGTTATCTAAGAACTGAGAATCGTTCGATGTATTTCGAGAAGCTTGCGCTGGCACCGACTGCGCGTTGACGTAGCGGTGGGAGATAGCAATACTATAAAAGCAATTCTGGGTGTGAACGGCTTCAGTCTGCATCTCAAGTATACCGAACCAGCTCTTCTCATTTCAAGTGTTTTGTGTGTGTGTGTGAAAAACAAAGTAAGTTTTTATTTATTTTGTTGCTTTTATTTGATTGTGACATTAAAATTATTGGTGGGCTAGATGAAGTAGATTCAGTTTGAAATTCATCAACGTAGCTGGAATTTTCGAATTAATCAGTGCTTTCAATATGTTTCGCCGTGACGTTAAGTCAACCCAAATTGGGCAGGCTTCAAAAACTGTACAATCCAAATCGAAATTAATCAACGTTGCTGGAATTTTCAAATTAATCAGTGCTTCCAATATGTCGGAGTTTGGATCATTGACGTTTTGCCAATGATGCAAATTTCACTCCATTTGCAGATTCAGTATTTAATTTGAGAATTCAGAGATTTTCTATGTGAACTTGAAGCATAAAGTGGCCGAATTTTAGGGGGGTTTTGAGCGCATGTTCAATTCAAAAGTTTTCTCAGATGAATTAACGTAAATGTTTTTATGGGTGTGTTTCGAGTTTTTGTTCAATTTTTAATGCAAGGGGGGTTGTAGTTTTGAATTGAAAAATAGTTTTTTATTGTACCAGCAAAAACTTTTTATTTTGGTTTTCCCCCGGATGGATCTAAAGAAAATAAACGCAAGTTCGGTCGTGGAGAGGAAGCCGTCAAGAAAATTAGTGGATTTGCCTGTGGGGACGCCGCAATCAATAATAGGAGCCAAAATTGTTGGAAGCCGGTTTGGTGGTGACGTAATATTGTTGGATTTAGGAGAAACGGTCGTATTCCTGCCTCAGCGTGTCACGGAGGGATATCGCCCGCATGTGAAAGAATTTGAAAAAGGAAAATACGCGCTAGTCTTCAAGGGGGTTGTAGATGTAGGGAAGCCAAATCCTGCTGCATCGTTTGAAATTGTAGAAAATTAAGGTTAGTTTTGTTGTTCATTCATTTGCCGCCATTTTATGTATGCTTTAAAAAAGTCATTTGAAAATTAATTTTTTTCTTTATTTTCAGATAGTTATATACCCTCCTCAAAACCACGCAGCAGCAGCATTCTTCTTCGAGTTTCCTTCTGAGAAGCATCACTCCGTTAGCCATTTCAACAAGTTTCCTTGTGCAGATCCACCGAGGTCCCCTTTGCAAGCCGTTGACGTTCTACAAGCATCCATTGCCGCCGCCGTTCTACAAGAATCCATTGCCGCCGCCGTTCTACAAGCATCCATTGCGCCGCCTTCATAAGGACAAATTTTTGTGAGTTGAAATATTTGTTGAAAATGGTGTTTTCAAAAACTTTATCGCAAATTGATGGATTACTAGAGGTGATCAAACAAAATTATTCAAGTTCCATTGCACGAACATCGTTAAATTTGATCAGTAAACATATTAAAAAATGTGAGTTGGCAATGAAAAAAATTAAATTTTCAATAGGGGAAAAAAAGAAAATTGTTAGTAAAATTGGGGAATTGAAACGTATTAGATGTATAATAAATGTTATGAAAAATGATAAGTATATTGGATCAGGTTTGAATAGAAGCAGTAGGGTTAAATGGGAAAATATCAATGCAATTTTCAATGGTAGAGTAAGGACGGGTGTAATAATAAATTTAGCACACAAAGAAGTGCGAAAATTTTTGAGTGATTCGTATTTTGTTTTCAAATCGAGAATTTCCAAAATTTTGAAGGAGATGCAATGCCTCAAAGTGAACATGACATTGTTGGGGGATTTCATCAAAACCTCGAATGACGGGGAAATTGTCGATCGAAAATATTTCAATACCCGTAATGCAATCATTGATTTGGGAACAGATTTGGCTTCTTGGTACAATGAACATGTTGTGGATGTTATTTTGAATAAGCTCGATGAATTTCAGGAAAAACAGTCGGGCTGGGCATTGAGTAAAATTCTTTTGCTTGAGGTGTCAATAAATAAATACGAAATAGGCAACGGTTCATCCTTCATACAATTACCTAGAGAAATTGAAAGCAAAAAAGCATGTGTGAATATTGATAATCAGGATGACGCATGTTTTTTTAGAGCAATCGTAAGTGGTTTGTACTCGCCTAAAGGAAGGGTAACACGTTCATCTTCATATCCAAATTTTGAGACGGTTTTGAATATAAAGGGTTTGGAAATTCCTATGCAAATTCATCACATTACAAAATTTGAAAAACAAAACGATATTTCTGTAAATGTATATAACTTAGAAATGAATGTTGTTAAAGAAAAGACATTTTACGATGTAGTACCTGCACGATTGACCAAAAATAAATTGAATAAACATGTTAATTTACTATTAGTTCAAAATGTATATTTTCCGAAGTTAAACGAGTACGACGCTTTACCTCAGGATACAGATGATTCTGAAATCAAATATCATTATTGTTATATTAAAAATATGTCCAGATTATTTTCAAAACAAATGAGTAAGAATCATAATAAGAAATTTTTTTGCGATAGGTGTATTAATTATTTTTCTACACCTTTTTCAATTGTAATTCAGAAAGTATAACATGTATTTCAGAAAGTATAATTTGTAATTCAGAATAGTAAATTGTAATTCAGAAACCGTAACATGTAATTCAGATTAGTAAATTGTATTTCAGAAACCGTAACATGTAATTCAGATTAGTAAGTTGTATTTCAGAAACCGTAACATGTAATTCAGATTAGTTAATTGTATTTCAGAAAGTGTTACATGTAATTCAGAAAGCGTGAGTTGTAATTCAGAAAGTGTCAACTGTAATTCAGAAACCAAGAACAACCCGTATTAGACGGAGAGCTGAGACTACGTAGAAATACGGGTGACTCGGTGCAAAGTGAATGTTAGCATTTATAGGTTCGGTTTTTACCAAAGTAGCGTGAGACGGGTCGCCAGAAGGCACCCCGAAAGAATAACGCGAGGGTAGAGGGTTAAATATGCATTTTTTTACGTAAAATAAGTCATAAGGTGCAAGGCTGGAAATTGGCAGAATAATCGGATGTTATACAAATAAAGAGAGAAAAAATTGCCCGAAGACTACATACATAGGTGGAAGATGAAGGCCCGCCAGAAGGAGCTAATGTCGTGAAATTTTATATATTTTTTTTGAAATATAAAAAAAAATTCATACGTAGTTTTTTGTAGTACTGAGTTAGTACAATGAAATTGTTCGTACAAACTTTTCGATATCTCGTTTAGTTTCTAGAATTTGATGCTTTTATAAAAAAAGTTTCCTATTCACGATCTTTTTTTTCGATTTTATTTTTTCCCCGCTCTGTTAACGAATTCAAAAAACTGAAATTTAAAGAGTAGGTGGATTTTGTCAAAAGGTCTTTGCTGCAAAAAAAAATTGGATTTTTTTCAATAGTTTGGGAGATCTATCGATTCCCTGTTTTTTTTGAAATATTTTATGGAAAAAATTCATTCTTTTTTTTGTAGATTTTCTAAAGGCAATCAAAAGAGATATCTTGATGAATTTGGAAAATTTTGAGCGTTTCCGAGATATTTCGAATTTTAACAAAATTCAATTTTTCGTTATGCAATTTCCGATCCTTCTCAAAATCTATACAGACCCCCACTGCATATTGACGCATATCTCAAAAAATCAATCAAGTCAAACAAACAAAACCCTGAACCTTTCTCATTGAATTTATGAAAAACTAATGAAGACCACGGGTGTGAAAGCAGCAACGGTTTTTTTTTTCTTTTTTTTTTTCGTTTCAAGTATAACCGTTGCTCCAGGTTTTTCGACGGAAATGAACTATTGTGAACCTGCTGAATATGTTCCATTGGGTTAAATAATTTGTGAATCAAAAACTACCTCTACACACCACTCTAAATTAGAAAAATCTTGAAACAGTTGAATTACCCGTTGCTCGAGATATTTTGACGAAAATGCATTATTCCACAGCTACTGAACACGCTCTGTAGGGTGAAGTAATTTGTGAATAAAAAACTACCCCTCAACACCCTTTGAAGTTGAAATATCCTCAAACAGTTTATAAACTCGTTGCTCGGTGTTTTTTGGCGGAAATGCATTATTCTACAGCTATGTAGTGTACACGTTCTATGGGGTAAAATAATTTGTGAATCAAAAACCACCCTAAACAACCCTCCGAAGTGGAAAATTCCTCAAACAGTTTAAAAACCCGTTCCTCAATTTTTTTTTTACAAAAATGAATTATTCTACAGCTTCTGAACACGCTCTATAGGGTGAAATAATGTGTGAATCAGAAACTACCCTCAACAACCCTCCGAAGTGGAAAAGTCCTCAAACAGTTTAAAAACCCGTTGCTCGATGTTTTTTGACAAAAATGAATTATTCTACAGCTACTAAACACGCTCTATAAGGTGAAACAATTTGTGAATCTAAAACAACCCTTCAACAACCCTCCGAAGTGGAAAAATCTTCAGACAGTTTATAAACCCGTTGCTCGATGTTTTTGGCGGAAATGCATTATTCTACAGCTATTAAACACGTTCTATAGGGTGAAATATTTTGTGAATCAAAAACTACCCTCAACAACCCTCCGAAGTGGAAAAATCCTCTAACAGTTCAGCGTGTTCAGTAGCTGTAGAATAATGCACTTCTGTCAAAAAACATCGAGCAACGGGTTTTCAAACTGTTTCAGGATATTTCAACTTCAAAGGGTTGTTGAGGGTAGTTTTTGATTCACAAATTATTTCACCCTATAAAGCGTGTTTAGTAGCTTGCATTTCCACCAAAAAACATCGAGCAACGGGTTTTTAAACTATTTTAGGATATTTCAACTTCAAAGGGTTGTTGAGGGTAGTTTTCGATTCACAAATTATTTCACCCTATAGAGCGTGTTCAGTGGCTGTAGAATAATTCATTTTTGTCAAAAAACATCCATCAACAGGTTTTAAAACTGTTTGAGGAATTTTCCACTTCGGAGGGTTGTTCAGGGTAGTTTTTGATTCACAAAGTATTTCACTCCATAGAACGTGTTCAGTAGCTGTAGAATAATGCATTTGCGCCAAAAAACTTCGAGCAACGGGTTTTAAAACTGTTTCAGGATATTTCAACTTCAAAGGGTTGTTGAGGGACAGTTTTTGATTCAAAAATTATTTCACCCTACAGAACGTGTTCAGTAGCTGTAGAATAATGCATTTCCGTCAAAATACCTCGAGCAACGGGTAATTCAACTGTTTCAAGATTTTTCTACTTTAGAGGGGTGTGGAGGGGTTCATTTCCATCGAAAAACCTCGAGCAACGGTTATACATTAAAACGAAAAAAAAAAAACAAGAAAAAAAAACTGTTGCTGGAAAAACCGTTGCTGCTTTCACACCCGTATGAAGACCCCTAAAATTTTTTCAAGTTTTTCGATCAAGAAAAAAGAAATTTTGAGAAATCGATATCTTCAGGGGTTCCGGAGTAATATATGGTTTCATGTGACACGACAGACAGACAAAAAAAAATGTTATTCTTTTTCGTATCTTTTTTTCCTATAGCTATATCAACTTTTTGATGGGGCTCATTTTCTTTCAAGTAACTTTTTCTGTATCTCTTCAAATAAAAAAGTTAGAGCATTTTTATCTTTGATTTGCCGTTTTTTAGATAAAAATATTATTATTATTATAATTTTTCTCGATTATATCTACGTTTTTGAAAAGAATTACGGTCGTCTTCGATTCATGGCTCTATCTCTTCAAATAAGAAAGTTACGTCCCCTCCCTGTTTCGGCTGAAGGCCGTAGTATTACTCCCTGAAGGTCGTAAAAATTTCACGACATTAGTGCCTTCTGGCGGGTCTTTATCTTCCACCTAGTCTTCTGGCAAATTTTTCTTCCCTTATTTGTATAACATCCGATTATTCTTCAAATTTCCAGCCTTGCACCTTATGACTTTTTTAACGTAAAAAAAATGCATATTTAACCCTCTACCCTCGCGTTATTCTTCCGGGGTGCCTTCTGACGGCCCGGCCAGTCTCACGCTACGTCGGTGACAACCGAACCCATACATGCTAAAATTGACTTTGCACCGAGTGACCCTTATTCCTACGTAGTCAGCTCTTAGACCATATGCATTCTCCTAGATACCCGAACGTGAATCAAGTATCCAACTATCAAGTCCTGTTGTCATGGAAACGAATAACAAAATATCAAATAAACGTCTAATAAATCGCATCCAAGAAGTTTTTGCAGGTTATAGATACTGTTGTTTTATTACATACCAGAAAAAATATGAATTTCAAGGACATGTGTGTAATTTGTCGAACTTTGATGACTCGAGGTAAAGTAATCAGAACTGAACCGTGTCGACATCTTTTCCACGAAAAATGTGCTCAACCATTTGGAAATGTTCCAGATGCGATCTGTCCACTCTGCAGAATGGTCATAACTGAAAATATTTTACTTGAAAGAAAAAGCTATGTGTGATTATTAGAATTCCATTTGAAGAAACTGAAAGAAATCAATTATTTTAGGTATAAGCAGCATAATATGGTGGATAGAAGAAGAATACTAGCATGTGCCAACAAAGGTGATGATTGGATAGCTTTGGCTGAGTCGTTGGGGGTACAATACAAGACTGCATTCCATTGGGTACGCTCTGGACGTGATACAATGCTTCGAAAGGGAGGTATCAAACCTAGAATCCTCACAGATGCAGAAATAGATATTGTTATCTCTTGGGTAGAATATGATAATGTCTCCACATTAAAACAATTAAAAACTAAAATACAGGAACACTTTCAGAAAGATTTATCAGTTACTACTATAGGAAACTATTTGGATGGTAGGTTGTTCACTGTGAAACAGTTTCATCATGAAGTAATAACAATGAATAATGATGAAAATAAAAATAAACGAGAGCAGTATGTCCGAACACTGAATGAATACATTCGTGAAGGCAAACAGATTATCTGGCTGGATGAAACAAATTTCAACCTGTTTTGCCGTCGTACACGAGGACGCGCTCGAAAGGGAAATAGAGCCATACAGCAGCTTCCATCTGCAAGGGGACCAAACGTTCATTTGATTGGAGCAATATCGGCAGCAGGTGTAGTGAGCTTTGAAAGAAGAAGAGGTTCTTTTACAGCCGAATTAGCCAATGCATGGATGGCAAGATTATTGCAGCTATGGCAAGATCAAGGAAATCAATTATCTGACGTTGTCTTTGTGTGTGATAATGCACCTTGCCATTCCAGGTTTGAAACCGTTCTGGGTGGAACTGAAGCATGTCTCCTTCGTTTGAGTCCATACTCCCCAATGCTAAACCCAATTGAAACTATATGGTCCAAAATCAAGTCTCATGTTAAAGCAAATCTTCGAATTCCACAAGTTGAAGGTCCGGGTGCGGGAGAACAACGGCTTGTGTATCTTGAGCATATTATTGACCAGGCAAAAGATACAATAGTTGGAGGTGATTGTGGTAGGGCTGCACAACACACCACTATTCACCATGCTGCAGCTCTAGCATTTCAAGATATGCCTGTTGGCCGATAAATTTTATTACTCTTTGAATATTGATGTTAATAAATAGTTCGTTGTTCTCATATTGCCTACTCTTACTTATCAGATCTTTACCGGTGTGAAAAGAGCGGCCAAAGGTAGCAGCCGAAATCTCCGGAGACATCCTGGAGACACCAAAAGGGGGCTATTATGATAAATAATGACAAATATCTACAAAATCCAGTATGTGGACCTTTTGCATAACTTTACTGTCGACAGGGTTGAAAGTGGGTGGGTGAATAATGTGGTTGTAGCGTAAAATGACTTCCGGCAAATTACGGTATTGTAATAAAATAATTTCGCTTTTGGACCAGGGCTGGATATCTTGAATATGGAATTTTCATAAAGTACTGAATAATGGGATTCAGGGTTGATATTTTCAACCCTAAAATTATGAATATTCATTTCCAATTGGTTCTAGCATCCACAGATTTTGACTGTCCATTTTTTGTTGTAAAAGAACCATTCCGTTAGAAATTTGTTGACCTCCGTTGGGATCCCGGGTGGATTTTTCAACCATAATATTGGGGGAGCCAGGTGGTGCATTTAGCACTTATTTTAAAAATTTGACTTATGAGTGAAGTCGTCGTCGGAGCACCAACAAATTTTGTCAAAATGTTGCAAAACACTTCTCCTTTACTGTTTGATCAGAAAATTCGACTTCCCGAGGGAGCCAGGGGGTGCATTTAGCAACCCTTCCCTTAAAAATACAACTTTTCAAGTAAATTTACAAACAATATAATTTTTTATATGAATTATATATTTTATATAATTATTTATGAATTATAAAAGATATTTATTTTTCATATGGACACATTATTTTTGAGAGTTGGATTAGAAGGAAATTTTTCTTCAATAACGACATATCTTAAGTAGATAACAATTTATTAAAGTATCCGAACGTTAGAATGCAGATAGAATAACAAAATAAACAACATACAGCCTCAGAAAAACAAAAAAAAAATTATATAAATGATAAATCTTTTTTTCAGACACTGGACATCACTGCGTATGAATAAGTTCAGTACTGTATAGAGGGGGCAACGTGGATTATAATAGGATATGTCAAAACAATAGAAGGTGTTTTCCAGCCTCTGAAACAACACTTACGGTCGAGCTCCAAAAAAGTGGTACATCGCCAGAGTTTCGCCAAAATGTGACTTATCGCGTAGTTGTCACATTTTTGGAGCTCGACTGTGCATTATAATCCTTGTGTAGCGAATGGCAAAACTCTGGCGAGTCGCTGGCGAATGACTATGCATACGGCTGTTAATGTTTCAGAAATAAAGGAAAAAATATATTCTTTCAGTACTACAGTCTTAGAAATGCTTAGAATTCTAAGTATCACAAAATGTTCATATCACTGATAATAGGGAATTGGGAGTTTATATTCTCTACAAATAAATAATGATATTCGCCTAACCACTCAAATATGTATCTGTAGCTACTTAATTCCACAATGAAGCAGAGGCAGATTACATGTTATGAAGAACTATTTTCACATCTTCAAAACTAAAAACGTCTTCAACATTTCAAAACACAGTGTTGAAATTATCAGTAGTGGTGAATTGATTATTGTTTCAATTAGATGACCCAAATGAAAAAATACAAAACTGGT
Organism: Chrysolina oricalcia; assembly: GCA_944452925.2. Classification (NCBI taxonomy): domain Eukaryota; kingdom Metazoa; phylum Arthropoda; class Insecta; order Coleoptera; family Chrysomelidae; genus Chrysolina; species Chrysolina oricalcia. The sequence continues at coordinate 36,885,432 of OX101828.2, read as the reverse complement.
CTCTTAACAATACGTTAACGAATGGAAATGTGAGGTACTGCTGTACAGAAAAAGTGAACATAGTTGCCGAGTTGAGAGCATACAATTTGTAATTTTTGAATTATGTTCAATATACAGAATAATCCACATATATGAATTCGGTTCACAAATACACAAATATAGTCAGGCACTGTACAAGACTGTTCAAAATACATTGAGGGATTCGGTCATTTCTTCGATGCAGAATTGGCGATGTAAGGATTCATTAGATCATACTTTTTCTAGGTGACCATTTTTGTATGCATTAAATCCTGATTTACTATAGGTAATGTTTCGGGTCACTTCAATTCATGTACGTTGAGATAGTGTGACTTCTGGCTATAGGTAACAGTTTACAACATGAGAATCAACACTTTTGTTTGCAGTAAGTGATAAATTCTCTGGTTTTTCGTAACTGGATTTTCATAAAATTTCACTAATTCGAAAGTTATAAATGACTTTTAGTAATGATATTTTTGATGATTTGACTCAATCAATATACCCAGTAGACACCAATTATCCATTACTGTTTCGCTGTTGTAGACCCATTAGAATATCAATTTGATTGGTTGTGTTGGAATTGGTAGTCATAACTGCAGTCGAATTTTTCTGAGAGTGAAGAAGAAGTGATTTTCAACATTTTGAAAAAAATTGTTGGTGCTCCGACGTCGACTTCATTCATATTTCGAATTTTTTAGATAAGGGTTGCTAAATACACCCCCTGGCTCCCTCGGGCAGTGACATTTTTCAATCAGAGAGTAAAGGAGAAGTGTTGTGCAACATTTTGACAAAATTTGTTGGTGCTCCGAGGTCGACTTCATTCACATTTCGAATTTTTAAGAAAAGAGTTGCTAAATACACCCCCTGGCTCCCTCGGGCAGTGAAATTTTTCAATCAGAGAGTAAAGGAGAAGTGTTGAGCAACATTTTGACAAAATTTGTTGGTGCTCCGACGTCGACATCATTCATATTTCGAATTTTTAAGAAAAGTGTTGCTAATTACACCCCTTGGCTCCCTCGGGAAGTCGAATTTTCTGATCAAACAGTAAAGGAGAAGTGATTTGCAACATTTTGACAAAATTTGTTAGTGCTCCGACGACGACTTCACTCATGAGTCGAATTTTTAAGATAAGTGCTAAATGCACCTCCTGGCTCCCCCGATAGTAGGGTTGAAAAATCCACCCCGGGATCCCAACGGAGGTCAACAATTCTCTAACGGAATGGCCCTTTTACAACAAAAAATGGACAGTCAAAATCTGTGTACGCTAGAAACACTTTGAAATGAATATTCAAAATTTTAGGGTTGAAAATTTCAACCCTGAATCCCATTATTCAGTACTTTACGAAAATTGCATATTCAAAATATCCAACCCTACATAGTCCAAAAGCGAAATTATTTTATTAAAATACCTTAATTTGCCGGAAGTCATTTTACGCTACAACCGCATTATTCACCCACCCACTTTCAACCCTGTCGTCAGTAAAGTTATGCTAAAGGTCCACATCCTTCATTTTGTAGATATTTGTTATTATTTATCATAATAGCCCCCTTTTGATGTCTCCGGAGTGTCTCCGGAGATTTCGGCTGCTATCTTTGGCCGCTCTTTTCACACCGGTCAGATCTTTGATGGTTTCTGAATTACAAGTGATGGTTTCTGAATTACAATTGACGCTTTCTGAAATACAATTAACAATTCTGACTTACAAGTTACGTTTTCTGAATTACATTTTACTAATCTGAATTACAAGTTATACTTTCTGAATTTCATATGAAAAAGGTGTAGTGAACAAAAATTGAACGAGCATATTGTTTTGTGTGAAAATATCAACGAGTGTAAAATTTCATTTCCCAAATTTGATTATGTAGAATTCCGAAATTATGTATACAAACAAAAATGTCCGTTTGTTGTATATGCTGATTTTGAATCCGCCCTCGAAAATTGCAACGTAAAAATTTCAGATAAATCATCAAAGTATCAAAAGCATAAAGCGTTCAGTGCAGGTTACTATTTGAAATGTTCCTATGAAGACACTTTGTCTAAGTTCAATAGTTATCGGGGTGACGATTGTATACAATGGTTTACAGATGAAATGGCTAGCATTGCCAAATTTGTGGAATCTAAAATCAAAAATATTGTACCCATGGCATGTAATCCCGATATTTTTAAAGCTAGGGTGTGTCATATTTGCGAGAAGTCATTTTCAAAGCAGGATATCATCGTTAGAGACCATTGTCACTTCTCGGGGTTGTTTAGGGGTTGGAGTCATCAAATTTGCAATCTAGCCTTTAAAAAGCTTTTTGTTGTACCCATTACGTTCCATAATCTTTCTGGGTATGACTGTCATTTTATTATTAAAGATGTTGCAAAAAGAGGATATGTAAGCGTACTTCCCATCAACAAAGAGAAATACATTTCATTCACCCAATACGATAGCGAAACTAGCATTAAATTTAGATTCATCGATTCTTATCGCTTTATGGGGGCCAGTCTCGAAGAGTTAGTTTCCACACTGGATGTAAAAAATTTAAGAATTTAAAAAAAAGAATTTGCACAATTGAATGATGATAAATTCAAACTTCTCACCAAGAAGGGTGTATTTCCTTATGATTATGTTGATAGTACAAAAAAACTCCTCGACACTGAGCTACCTTCCAAAGAGCATTTTTACAATAAACTTTACGATGCCGAAATTGATGATGTGAAGTATGCCCATGCTCAAAATGTTTGGCAACAATTTGTTGGGATGATTATCCGCTTTCGTTCTCCAATTTTATATTAATTTTATTCAAGAAAAACCCAATGCTCTTGACAAATTGTAATTTTCATATATTTCAAAATCTGATAGACAGTCGTTAACAACAAATCCAAATATGTCAGTTGTTAATATATAAGGGGTAATTCATATTACAGGATGAACCAGATTATAAGTCCAAATAATAAATAATAATATATAACTGTTCAGTTCAAACATATACCCCCCACTTTGAAAGATTGCTTTCAAAATATCACAATATAGTATATGGGAAATATAACAAGAAACTTTTTCGACGAACCCTCACTAATTTATTCACTTATAGTTAATGCACTATGAAACGGCTGGTTTGAGTCCAGGAAATGGACAGAGTTTTCTTACGGATCGTTTCAATTCACCATTTCGAGTTTTTATAGTCGCCACACGAACTTTATTGTCAGGACCAGGATGTATACTGCTGACTCTTCCCAAACGCCAATGCATCGGTGCTAAGTTATCATCCTTGATCAGAACTAATTGTCCAATTTGAATATTAGCATTTTCTTTGGTCCACTTGCCCCTCTGCTGCAGCTCAGATATATACTCGGATGACCAACGCGACCAAAAATGTTGAAGAAGCATCTGAATATGTTGAAACTTAGAAAGTCTGTTGACTGGAATATCTCGAACATCTGGATCAGGCAATGAAGTTGAACGTCGTCCAATCAGGAAATGGAAAGGTGTGAGAACGTCCATATCATCAGGACTTGAGGATAAGGGACAAATGGGTCGGGAGTTTAGAACAGCTTCAATCTGTGTCAGCAACGTTGAAAACCCTTCATACGTGAGTGAACTCTTACCCAAAATTCTTTTCAAATGGTGCTTGCATGAACGCACACCTGCTTCCCACAACCCACCAAAGTTAGGAGAATTTGCTGGGATGAATTTCCAAGAAATTCCTTCATCTTCAAATTTATTTGTCAATGATTCTGACTGGTTTCTAAGAAATTCACCCATTTGTTTCAATTCTGTATTGGCCCCTACAAAATTTGATCCATTATCAGACAAAACTTCTTTAGGTTTGCCTCTTCGAGATGCGAATCGGCGAAAAGAAGCAATGAATGATTCAGTAGTCAGGTCTGATACTGCCTCCAAATGAATTGCTTTTGTTATAAAACATATAAATAAACAAACATAACATTTTATCAGTTTAGCACCTCTTCCCGGTATATGCTTGATTAAAAATGGTCCAGCATAATCAATACCAGTTGTGTGAAATGGAAAACTTGGTGTCACTCGTGGTTTTGGAAGTACACCCATACTTTGTTGAAGTGGTTTCGGATTCGCTCGAAAGCATATGATACACTTATGAGTGACTTTTTTGGCCAAATTTCGCCCACCTGTAACCCAGTAATTTTCACGAATTGAACTTAATAATAAAAGAGGTCCTGCATGCAGCAATCTTTTATGTTCCATTTCAAAAAGGAGCGATGTTATAGGATGTTTTCCTGATAATAAGATAGGATGTTTTTTCGGATATGAAAACATAGATAGTTGTAATCTGCCCCCCACTCTGAGAAGGCCCGTTCCATCAAGAAATGGACTCAACCTTTGTAAATTTTTATTTGATAAGTTTCGCTTATTTTGAAGATCTGAAATTTCACTTCCAAATGATTCCCCTTAAGCCATCTTTATGAGGATGGTCATTGCTTGATCCAATTCTTCTACAGTTAAATAACTTTTTAAACTGATTTCATGTTTGATTTTCTTTGTCCACCTCAAACAACGAGCAATTACTCTTTTCAAACGGGTCAAACAACTGAAATCTCGAAATGGAAATATATTTACATATTGCACTTGACATGATTGAATGATTTTCTTCAACTCTGGTAAATCATTATTATTCATTGATATTGCCAAACTAGGCCATTCAGATGAATTGAGAGAGAGCCAATCGGGCCCTTTCCACCACTTACTACATGAAATTATATCTGTTGGAAACATTCCTCTAGATAAAATATCAGCTGGATTATATTCCGACCTGATATGATGCCATTCTTCTTGAACTGATAGAGTTTGAATTTGAGCTACTCTATGACATACGAAAGTTTGCAAACAATGAGGAGAAAGTCCTATCCAACCTAGTACCACTGTTGAATCGGACCACAAGTAAGTTTCACCATGACCGAGTGTCATAGCTTCCTTAACTTTCGTTACCAATTTAATGAGAAGGAGTGCTCCACACAATTCCAATTTGGGAATTGTGATACTCTTAAGAGGAGCAGCTTTCACTTTAGAACACAAAAGAGAGACTGTCACATCACCTTCTACCCCAATACTTCTCAAATATACACACGCTCCATATGCTTGTTGAGAAGCATCCGCAAAACCATGAATATCCACGTGAGTATGGTTGGAGCATATGACATGCCTTGGAATTCTCAAGTCATTTAGTGCTGAAAATTGAAACCTCAATTTTCTCCACTGTGTGTCTAGATCCAGAGGTAGTGATTCGTCCCAATCTAGTTTTTCACACCATAATCTTTGCATAATAATCTTGGCTTTCATTACACAAGGGCTTACCAAACCTAGGGGATCAAATATTTTTGAAACGTCTGATAAAATCGAACGTTTGGTGTGTTTACTTTTGTCAAGTGGAAAATCAATAGAAAACATCAATAAATCTTGACGAAAAGACCAATGAAGACCTAATGTTTTATGTTGATCCTTGTCCCCTAATTGAACGAGCTCATTATCAAAATTAGCATCAGAATAATGCTGAAGAACCACTGAATCATTTGACACCCATTTTCTCAAAACCATACCACCTGTTTTCAAAATAGATGAAACATCTCGACACAAAACAAGTGCATCCTCTGTTGACCCAGCACCGGAAAGCATATCATCAACATAGAAGTCTCTCAGTATAACTTCAGAAGCCTTAGGGTAACTTTCTGCATGATCCAAACCTGTTTTAAACACCTTATTGCGAGAAATGGATCAGATCGCGTGCCATAAGTCACTGTGTTTAAGGTATATATATTCTCGAAGTTTATCACATGGATTAGATCTCCAAATTATCTTCTGTAGAGACCTATGTTTTGGATCGACCCAAATCATACGATACATTTTAGCAACATCTGAGCAAACAACCACTGCATGTTTTCTGAATCGTAACAGAATGATAAATAAGTCATCCTGTAACTTAGGTCCTGTAAATTGTATATCATTCAGAGATAATCCTGAATTCGTTTTAGATGAACCATTGAAAACCACTCTCAATTTTGTGGTTACACGATTTTCATCAAGTACTCCATGGTGTGGTAAGAAATATGATAATTCACCTAATGAAGTATCATTTTCTGACATATGTCCCATCCTTTGATATTCCTCCATGAAATCAATGTACATTTGTTTTAGTTTGATATTTTTCTCCAATCTTTTTTCTAATGCGAAAAACCGATTGATAGCATGTTGTTTTGATTCTCCCAACTCAAGTGGAGACATTTCAAATGGTATCTGAACTATGAATTTTCCATCATCAGCTCTTCGAGTTGTTTCTAAAAAGATTTTTTCGCATTCTTGATCCTCTTTTGAAATGATTGATTTCAACATAGGAGGATCATCAATTTCCCAAAATTTTTCCAATTGGGAATGTATATCAACCAATCCTAAATTACATCTCACCAATGACTGATGATTATGCAAACCAATAGTACCTGACACTACCCAACCAAGACGGGTTTTTTGCAGTGTAGGTTGACCTTTTCCAAGAACGACTTGACCTACTGACAATAAACTATAGAAAACTTCAGCACCAATGAGAAGGTCAATTTTTCCTGGTTGAGCGAAACCTGGATCAGCCAACTTTAAATGTGCTGGTATGTACAAAAGTGAAATATGAAGTGGTTGACTTGGAATAGATTCACTTATTTTTGGAACAATCAAACAAGAGACTTGCCTCTTGAAATCATTACAATGAGCTTTGAACATAATATTGCATCTATAACGAATATTTGTAACCGCTTGAGTAATACCAATTATTGAAACACCCACTTCTTGTTTTGGTAATTTCAATCTTTCAAAGAAACCAGTGGTTATCAAATTAGACTGAGATCCATTATCCAATAATGCCCTACAGATATGTGGAAAACCATTGGAATCCATAATCTGCACAATTGCGGTTGACAACAATACCTCGTTTCCAGCAAAATTACCAGTGAAAAATGAGCTCACCTGACTTGACAATACAGTTGGTTCATCATTAGTTGTTGACGTTTGATTGTCTTGACTGACCTGAGGAAGAGTACTACCAGATGCACCCAACTCCTCTCTTGAGTGGACTTCACGAGAATGCTTTTCATAATGTAGAAGTGTGTTGTGTTTTGCCCCACACTTCCTACAACCACCAGACCCACACTCTTTACTTATATGATTACCTTTTTTCAAACAATTGAGACCCAAACGTTTTGCCTGTTCAAATCGAGAATGAACTGTTAACTTCAGAAAATCAGTACAATTATTGATGTAATGTTTTTTCTTGCAATAGCCACAATCTGTAAATGATGAAGTTGCCAAAAATGTTTTATTGAAGCTACTCTTGCTTTGAAATTTGATCTCTACTTTGTTTTCATCTTTATACTTGTTTCTTTCAATATTTTTCAACATATCTACCCTTTCTTTCAAAACTTCTTTGAACTGTTCTAAATCAGCTAATTTACCTTTCGGTCTACGTTCTTCCCATACACGAAATGTAGTTTGATCCAATTTATCCGTCATCAAATGAATAATTATCGGATCCCAAGAAACAGTTTTGATTCCCAATTTTTCCAAAGCAAAAACCGTTTTAATAATTGTATCTAACATTTTACGTAAATATGTTGCTGATTCTTTATTTATTAAAGGAAATTTTATCAGCGAATTCAAATGATAATTGACTAACATTGGTTTATCGTCATATCTCTCACAGATAAGTTTCCAAACAACCTCATAATTTCCGGCAGAAACTTTCACCACTTCAACAACCTTTTGGGCTTCTCCCTGTAAAGCACCTTTCAAAAAATGGAATTTTTCAATATCAGTTATTGACTCATTATTATGCACAAGTGACTCGAAAGTATCCCTAAATTCCAACCAACTTTCGAAATCACCACCAAAAGAGGGTATCGGAATTGACGGCAAACGTGGTCTAGCTGAGGGAGCCATAAAATATTCAGGTTTTCCTGTACTAATACCACCACTATGAACACTCACATTGTCTACATTACAAGTAAGTTTCCTAATACCAGTAAGAATCATTTTTGCTTTGGCTGTACCTTTGTAAAATAGATCTTCAAAATTTAATCTATCATCAATCAATTGTGTTTCGAAATTCTCATCACTCACTATCAATTCTATCTCCTTTTGAATCTCATCAAATTCCCCAAACAAATCATTAACCTTGTCTAATCTAGTTTCTAATTCCATAATTGAATCATCGTCAATTAATTTATCTTTCTGTTTTTGAGTGAAAGCTTCTAAAAATGTCATGAAATTTGTGAGTTTACTTTTGACAGTTCCCCTTTTTCGCTTCAAACTTTTCAATTCTAATTCACTCATGACTGAATTCGTGTACTGTACACAAATCGAAACTGACCTAGGGATAGTAGGAAAAAAGGAAAGATTGTACGCCTCACCACCTTTATATGCTATCTGCGTCTCTAATCCACAAAACTTCTTCGTACAATACTTCGACTAACTGCTTTCTTTCTGCGTATATCCAGATCGAATGGACCACTTTGTTGGGATGATTATCCGCTTTCGTTCTCCAATTTTATATTAATTGTATTCAAGAAAAACCCAATGCTCTTGACAAATTGTAATTTTCATATATTTCAAAATCTGATAGACAGTCGTTAACAACAAATCCAAATATGTCAGTTGTTAATATATAAGGGATAATTCATATTACAGGATGAACCAGATTATAAGTCCAAATAATAAATAATAATATATAACTGTTCAGTTCAAACACAATTTGATATCAAAACTTTGGGGGAATACAGCGATTTATACATGCGAACGGATATATTGCTTTTGGCAGACGTTTTTGAAAATTTTCGCGAAATTGATTTAAAAACTTATGGGCTGGACCCAGCATGGTACTATACCATGCCGGGATACACGTGGGATTGTATGTTGAAATATACTGGTTGCAAACTACAAATTTTAAAAGATATCGATATGATCATGTTTATCGAAAATGGTATAAGGGGTGGAATTTCAGTTTGCTGTAATAGATACAGTGCGGCTAATAATCCATATATGGCAGCATACGATCCAACGAAACCATCCAAATATATCATGTATTTTGATGTGAATAATCTCTATGGGTGGGCAATGTCAGAATTTTTACCATATGGAGGTTTCGAATGGGCGGATACAAATATTGATGTGACTCAAATTCCCGATAACAACCCCGAAGGGTATATTCTGCAAGTTGATTTAGAATACCCGGCACACCTTCACGACTTACACAAAGATTTCCCGTTTTGCCCCGAACACCGCGCACCACCAAATTCCAAGTTGAAAAAATTAATGCCAACCCTCCATAATAAAACTGAGTATACGTTACATTATAGGAATCTGAAGCAGGCTCTTGATCATGGATTAATAGTGAAAAAAATTCATAAAGTTTTAAAATTTAAACAGTCTGCATGGTTGCGTCCTTATATCGAGTTGAATACTCGATTAAGGACTGCAGCCAGTAATTCTTTTGAAAAAAATCAGTTCAAATTAGCCAATAATGCGATTTTTGGAAACCATGGAGAACATCCGGTTGCACCGAATAGTAAAATTAGTGTCTTCCTACGAGGGCAGATACGTTGCCAAAAATCTCATTTCAAGCCCTCGATTTCATAATCGTACCGTTTTCGATGCAAACCTGATGGCTATTGAATTGAAAAAAGCCGAACTTGTTTTCAATAAACCCATGTATGTAGGGATGGCAATTTTGGATTTGTCAAAAACTTGCATGTTCAAATTTCACTACGAATTTATGCTACCAAAAATAGGTGCGGAAAAATCCAAATTAATGTATACAGATACCGACAGTTTTATTTATGAGGTAACGTGCAACGATGGGTACGAAGAACTCATTAAAAGTCATATTTCAAAATTCGATACGTCTGATTATTCCGAAAATAACGAGTATAATATTCCACTTGTAAATAAAAAAGTTCCGGGACTCATGAAGGATGAAGCGAACGGTAAAATCATTACATATTTTGCAGGTCTACGTTCAAAAATGTATACCTACAAAGTGCAGGGAGGCAAAGTAGTTAAAAAAGCGAAAGGAGTGAAATATAATGTCGTCAAAAATAAAATAAGTTTCGAAGATTACGTGGATTGTTTGAAAAATTGCAAGCAAAAGAAAATTACTCAGTGTACAATCCGATCATTCGCTCACGATGTGTTTAGTATCGAGCAGTCGAAAATAGCTCTTAGTCCGTATGACGATAAACGCTATCTTATCCCCAAATCATTTGATACATTACCGTGGGGGCACTATAGCCTAAAGTAATTTTTTTGTTATAGTTCAAATATGGTTGACCGGTGTGTTACTCCGAAAATGAGCACAACTAACGAAAAATCGTCGTTTACTCCACCGACTTTGCAACAATTGTCTGCAAACGTAATTTATTGGACAGTTAAAAATTATATACAAAAACAAACGGAAATTATATTGGGGATTGATATTTGGTATTCGAAATATGATTATTTTTGTTATTTTATAATACCAAAAGTATTTAAAAAAGCACTTAATGTGAACTGTATTAGGGAACTGAAAAAACAAATGGTAAAAAATCATAGTTTTACCGATTCAGAGATCAATAAGTTCAGAAAAGGAGAATTTAAAGCTTACTCCAACTATTTGTGATGTTGATAAGAAAACATTATTTTCAACTATATTTCAACAATTCATTTTTCATTTATGCTTTTATATGTATTGTATTTTTTTTCTTTTATTGCTGTATTTTAGGGAGGGTATTTTGAATATAGAAAAAAAACAAAATTATTTTTTGTGTTTTATTACAAAATGAATCAAAAATCGTATGATTCTACTAGAACGAACTAACCAATCAAGTCAGCCAAAATTGGGCTGACTTAAAAAAACTAAGTGTGTTGAAGGCAGAATATTTTTGAACAAAATATTGCTGATTTTCATAACTTTTGTAAGTGCACCGACTCGGTGAAATAAAAGACTCTCAATTTTTTCATCATTTATTACATAAATTATACAATATTGTTTGTTTATAATAAAATAGATATTCTCGTAAAGCATTAGCATACAGACTATCTAAAGGGGAGGCTTCACAGAAACCTTCTATAATTTCTTCTAAAGTTAGATAAATTTTCCTATCACGCAACCACGATCGAATAAGATCAAAAACACCTCGATAATAGGCACAAAAGTTCAAAGCATCCAGCATGGCGATGCGGCCGGACAGCACTCCCCGATGTGTTTCGAGAATATCGTTTACATCTTTCTCAGACAGCTCCAGGTTCACAGCGTCCTTGGCAATGGAAATTTGTTTGGTGCAGCTTTCGATGTATTGTGTAACGTAAATGTAATCCTTGCAACGTGTTACAATCGGATTATATTCATCTACATACTCATCGATTCTTGCTTCAAAGAAAGTATTCACTGTCGTTTGCAAAATGCCAATGAGGGTTAACCATTCATCGAGTGTAAAATTGATGAATCGAGGTGAAAATTGCTGCTTCAAAATGACACATGGGCTAAAGTCTCTGACTGGGCTGAGACCACATCGAAGTTCATAGGACGGCATGGGAAAAGTCGACAACAGCAATTGGTGTTCGTGTCGAGCAGCCTTTTTGTATTGGTCCAACGCTTTTTCTACTGCACTAAACGGTTCAGGTTGAGTAGCCCCATCGTATTGTTGCAACACTCTGTCTAGGTCATTCAGAGTTCCCCTGTGATCTTCACCATCACTATCGCACATTACTTCAACTTCACTACCGTAACCACTACCTTGAGACATTTTTTACTTTCAAACTTTCGTTTTCAAACTGAATATCTGAGTGCGCCTGTATCCGATTTTATAGTTTCACTTCACATCACGTGGTTATGTGTGACGTAGTGAAGTTGAAATAATGTTGCAGAAAATTGATTTCGTCGAAAGGCCCCCCCTAATATACTTTCAAATTGTGCTTCTTTTCCATAAGATTCTATACAAAATCGATGTTTTCGATCCAACTGTATTCTTGTAAACCGAGCCATTTCACGTACATTTTTTTGCCTTTTCTCCTCAGAACTTTTTCCACTAGATATATATCTGGATTTGCAGTTTTCTGCAGTTCCTCCCCATAGAAAGCACCCTTGATTGGTGCACCCTGCATATATTCCAACATGAAGGTGGCAGGGTTGGTAATATTGACTTTGATAATTTTGAATAATTCTGTAGTCCAATTGGGCGTATAACCTTTTTCGAAAACGTGTTTTGCCTTACTGATTCGCACAACATCACCAACTTTGAATTTTCTTGGTCCAGCTATTTTAAAATGACTGTATGTCGATTTGAGAATTTGCTTTTAGTTGTTTGCGTTGATTTCCGAAGGTTTCATCCCTGTCTTTGAGTGGCGTGTATCATTGTAGGATTTTGTGATTTCAGGCAAAATATTCAACCATTTGTAGGTGCCATTCAAACTGAAATACTTGTACAATTTTTCTTTTAAAGTTCTTATGACACGTTCGCATATAGCAGCTTTGGTGATGCTGTACGTATTGTAGTGTTTTTTCATCAGCCCTTGAAATTTGGTGTTATAAAATTCCACCCCCTGATCTGTTTGTAGATTTTTTGGACAACGTTTCGTATGTACCAAAATATCTGCAAACGTTTTGGTAATTTCCTAACCCGTTTTCGATTTCAATGGTCTAGTCCACACAAATTTGGAAAAACAATCTATAACGACTAGAATGAGTTTGAAATTTCGATTTTGATGGGCGTACGGTCTCATCTCAGCCAAATCCATTTGCCACAAATCATCCAAGCCTTTGATGATGGTACGGCGTCTAGGATAATTTTTTGTAATGGGTTTATGCAGTTCACGAACAAGTTAAATCTTTTCTTCGGAAGCCATTACACATATCTGATGATGAGACTGCGTAACGTACTATTTTATTATGGCTGTGCGACAACTACATTATGCATTTTGCGGATTTGTTCAATAGCTGATTTTGTATTCGCTATATCTGAATTTATTTTGTTGATTTGTTGCGAGATATCATCTCGCAATTGTTCTAACAATTGGTGAGCCAATTTCCCATTAACATCCCATTTTAAATTGTTTGAATGAACCAAATCACTAATTTCACCAATTTTTTTCAACAAATCTTCACGAACATTTTCAATATCCTCTATATATTGTTGGTTGAATTTTTCGAAAAATGCTGTCGTTTCCTTATACCGTGTGTCGTTCATTTGTACCATTTGACTTAAATTACTATCAAGTGTTTGAGTTTTCTTTTCAAATTGTTTGTTTGTTTTATTCATCTCATTTTTAATTTCATTACGCATCTCTGTTAGATCACCATTCAGTCGATTACTCAATCGATTCAGTTGCATTTGATGTTGGTTAGCTTGATTTTGCATAATTTCCGTAAGATTTTTATGGATTTCATCCACATATTGTTTATTGGCAGCATCAGTATCCTTGGTGGGGCTCTTCACATTACTCAATTTCAAATTATAGAAATCAATATTACCATCTGGTGTGTGCAGTAAACCACCTCTAGAGGGCGTTGGTAATTTTCGCATTTTATCTACGCTTGCGCTGTCGCTACGTCCAAACTTGTCGAGACCCATTTTGAAAATGATAATGTATGGGGAAACGCCCTTTATCCTATAGAATTATATTCGCCTCTTTGAGTTCACTCAAAATGGCAATAATCTCGTTGTCATGCGAAGTATTTCCAGCATCTCGAGAGGCTATCAATAATTTGAGATGTTCGCAGAGTTCGTTGGGATCGTCCCAATAAACGAATTCCATAGGTTTGGTATTGAATGTCATTGCAGTAGGTGTTTTCGGTAAACAACCACTGCCTAGAGTTGTTGAATTGGATGCTTTACGTAAATTTGTACGTGTCGATGTTTTACGTTGTTGTTGTTGTGTAGGAAACATCGGTTTAATTAAATTGTTGTACTTCCACCCTTTACTAAACTTTGTGCGACCTAAGGTGTCTTGGTGGCTGGTTGATAAATCCAAGATTTGTCTGTATGCTCGTAAATCTTCGTCATTGTAATTTTCAGGCTTAATGAGAAACATCAATTCATATATACCTGGCGTACCTTTCCATTGATACCCACCAATTTTAATGTATCCGCTGCGTTTGTCAAAATCTATTTCTTTTACACCAAGGAACCACTTTGAATCACGTTGATCATAGAAGGGTCCATATACTTTGTCTATTTCTTTATTTTTCCCCCAATGCTTTATAATGTATGGTTGGACCATTATAGGATATTGATCGATATATTCTTCTAAAACTTCTTCATTCATGTCCACCAGATCATTTTGCTCCTCTTCTTCTGTGAAAGCATTATCGCCATCATCAGCATCATCATCATCCTCTGTACTTGCAATAACGTCGAGGGATTGGAATGGAGTCGTTTCGGGCTTTTCCATTTTCTCCTCTTCAGGTTCGGTTTTCGTCTCAGTTTTGATTGGACTAGTAGCTTGTGACGTTTTATTCGCTATTATTTTCAGCGGAACTGATACAGGTTTGAAGAATTTTTGCAGCGATTCATCTTCTTCAGATTTACCCAATTTCAAGGCTAAATATTTTTTTCGAATAACGTTTGCAATTTCGTTGATTTTAGTCTTTCGAATAACATCAACTTCTTTGCTCAACGGTTTCATGATGACGAATGATAATACATCACATCTTGTGTATAGTTATATATTTGTCGAATCCTTGTCGATATCGACCAGCATTCGTATCGAAATCTTTGCAAATCACAACGGTTCCATATTGCTGCTGCTGCCAACATTTTGCACACATTCTCTTGAATTCATCGAAAGACATGTCGGGAGAAACGTGTTCATCGAATACATGTTTTAAATTTATTTCATCTTGCTTGAAAAGTACGATCATATTACAGTTGTCGCGTATCAACTGTTTTGGGATTTTCGAATATGTTTGACAAAGGTAGGCGGCGTCAATGTTTTTGTGTCTGCACACGGAATAATACTCTCGAATTTTCTGTTGACCATCGCAGGCGACATCGTCGAAAATAAATATACTATTCGATTTGGATTCGTGAGGACTTATGATTTCTTCGTTTTCTCTGAACGGATAATAACCCAGCCCCTTGACTTTCTTCAAAATTTCTTGAAGTACTTGATATTTGGGTTGATACAATGACTTTGGGTATACGTAAATGTTTTCAAATTTAGCACCATTCGGGTGGATTAACAATGTTAAGATGGCGTTTGTTTTTCCACAACCACTTGGTCCGCAAATGATTGCACGGAACGAATTGGGTAATAATTTACCATGTTTCCTAATCATACTACCACAACCGTCTCCATTCAAAATATCCAAATTTTCAATGGGTAGTGACTCGTCTTGCTGAATGACTTCCATGATGTGATGGTTGAAAATGAGTGCGCCCCGGTTATAAATAAAAATATCACAATCACTTTACGTCATTCTCAATGTTGACTTACTCCGGTGCAGGTGTTGTTAATTCCATAATCAATAAGCTCCCGTTCAAATTACATCTTCCTGGTTATTCGTTTTGTGGTCCAGGTACCAAATTGCAAAAGAGATTGGATCGCGGGGACAAAGGTGTGAATCCTTTGGACGAGAGCTGTAAAGATCACGATATTGCATATTCCCAAAGTGATTCTCTACAAGACCGGCACAAGGCAGATCAAGTGTTGGAAAATCGAGCTTGGGAACGTGTTAAATCTAAAGACGCTAAATTTGGAGAACGTGCTGCAGCTTGGATGGTAACTTCTACCATGAAAGCGAAATGTAACCTTGGTATGGGTCTGTCCTTTCGTCGTAACATGCTTCAAAAAATTATTAAAAATTGGAAGCCTCATCCTAGCAATCTTAAGAAATCTAGTGCTTTAGCTTTGCGAGCTGCTAAAATGGCTGTGAGTCAAGCTGGCGGACGTAACAAAATACGCATACCTAGGGTAATTCCATTCGATGCAAAATCCGGAGGAATCCTGCCACTCATACCCATATTTGCCGCCCTTTCGGCTTTGGGTTCGTTGGCAGGTGGGGCGAGCGCTATCGCAAAAACAGTTATAGATGCCAGAGGTGCCAAAAAGAAACTCGAAGAAGATCAACGTCATAATAAATCCATGGAACATTTGGGATCTGGTTTGTACCTACGAAAAACACGTCGAGGATTTGGGTTGTTCCTGAAAAAACAACGTAAAGGACGAGGTCTATACTTGAAAAAACAAAAAAACTACTAGACAAGCTACCTAATAGAGCATTATACGATTCGGAAATTCTACAGTGTGCCCGTCAACTTGAAATACCGAATTTTCGTGGAGTTTTTATGCGTGATATGTTGCCAACTTGTAGTCCTTGGCTGCGAGAATGCGGCGTAATAAACCTGGATTCGCATTTGAATGCGGGCACTCATTGGGTAGCTTACAATAAAACCGGCAACGTTACACAATATTTCGACAGTTTTGGCAATCTAAAACCTCCAATGGAATTGGCGAGATATTTTGGGAAGGGGGTAAAAATTACATATAATAATGATCAATATCAAAATTACAATCAGAATAACTGTGGCCATCTTTGTGTGAAGTTTCTACTTCATAATGTCGTCCGATAAAATGTATAAATCATTGATTGAAATGCATGAGTATAAATCTTTGCGAGATTTCACCGATGCCGAACTGCAAGCTTTACCAATTGAATATTTGATGGGGAACGCAGGACCTTGGGAATTGTTGGATGTATGGCGCAGATTGCCAATGGATTACCAGCATCGATACGCTTTGCAGATCCGCCTACCATGTTTCATCCATCTCCGACATGATTTTCCCGCATCAGCGCCGCTACATCGAATATTGTATACTGATATTGTTAGCGCACAATTTGAATGCTATTATTGTAATAAAAAATAAATGATTTTGGTTCAAATGTTTCTTTATTTAAGGTGTGC
This sequence comes from Chrysolina oricalcia, assembly GCA_944452925.2. Lineage (NCBI taxonomy): Eukaryota > Metazoa > Arthropoda > Insecta > Coleoptera > Chrysomelidae > Chrysolina > Chrysolina oricalcia. The sequence continues at coordinate 36,868,481 of OX101828.2, read as the reverse complement.
GATTGTTTGATGTGTGTCAGTCATGTCTATGATATTAACGCTAACAAGTCGTTCTTCGACGCTTTCCATTGATTTCAATCCACCCATTCGATTGGATTCCGATTCAGAATATAGTTTGGCTTTGCTCAGCTTCCATTCCTACAACAGTATACCCAACATTGAAGACGGTACGAAATTCTACTACTATGAAAACGGTGATAAAGCTAAACGAAGAAATATCGATATTCCTGCTGGATCTTACGAAATCAGTGATATTGAAGATTTAATAAGCAAACATATCATACCCAAAACGTACAAAGAAAACCCTGAGGAATTTTTCTATCTCAAACCCAATAATAATACACTGAAAAGCGAAATATTTTGTCTTAAGCACTCGATCGATTTCCGACCTGCAAATAGTTTAGCTCGTATTTTGGGGTTTTCGTCTAAACTTCTCAATCCCAACTTGCATTACGCATCGGATCTGCCTGTGGATATCATTAAAGTACGAACCATACACATAGATAGCAACATTACCTTTGGAGCCTTCTACAACGACACACCGTCTCATACGATATACGAATTTGCTATAGGTGTTGATCCAGGTTACGCCATTGACGAAACACCCGATCATCTCATTTATCTGCCCATTTCTCATACAAACGAAATAAATACCATTACGTTGCGAGTGCTCGATCAACATTCTCAACTTGTTGATTTTCGCAACGAAGAAATAATAATTCGTTTGGAATTGAAGCGAAAGTATGGTGCTAACTATCTATAATTATAAATCATCTCCATACCACACCTCAGTCTTCACCAAGACATTCAACCATCAGCAGCAGCAGCAGCAGCAGAAACAACCTCAACTACTGTCAACGGAGAATAAATTGTTTTTGGAATCTCTCGGTTATCATGTTGTCCAATCAACTATTCAACATTTTCCGAAAACCTCACAACGATGAATCCATACAAAAGGTAGAGTGGCGCACCTACTACCCATATGTCAAGTCTTTCCGCAACAATGATGTTATTGAAATCAATATTTATCAATCTGATGCCTATGATGCCTTGTACGATAGCTTGCTATTCATCAGTGGAAAGGTTGAGAGAACCAAGGGAAATGGTAGGGTGACGTTCGTAAACAATGCTGGCGCTTTCATGTTTCAATCTGCTAGTTATGAACAAAATGGCAAGGAATTGGAAACAGTTCGTGAAGTAGGAATTGTCAGTAGTGTCAGAGGCTTTCTCACCTACACTAATGAAGATATTAAACACTTGGCCACCTCAGGTTGGACTTTTCCCACCAATACTGGAATCATCCACTCAACCCATCTAACATTCAACATGCTAATACCCATTAGACATTTTCTGAATATCTTCAGTGATTATCAATGTGTTTCCTACGGTAAGCATACCATCCGATTAGTACGAGCTGGAGATGATAGCAACCTCTTCAAAATAGACGAGACTCCTGGATCAACATTAGCCCCCACGGAAGTCAAACTGGAAATTGAGAATATTGAGCTTAAATTTAAACAAATCTATCCGCATGATCAAATTAAATTACAACTTTTGAAAGCCATCCAAGCTGACACTCCCATTCTTATACCCTTCAGAAAATGGGAACTACATATGTTGCCTGCTCTCACACAAGGTGCAAAAAGTGAAATATGGGCTGTCAAGACTTCATCGTTTCTCGAAAGCCCCCGCTATGTGATTGTATGTTTTCAAAAAAAAAAAGTGATTATACGAAGGTCAATAATGATCCGACAATATTCATCAATTTGAATATCACTAATATAACGCTGACTCTAAACGGTGAGAATTACCCCAAAGAAAATATGCATCTGGATTTTGAAAAGGGAAATTTTTCTCAATCCTATTTCAACTACTCACAATTTGGGCTCAGCTACAAACTTACCAATCAGCATAATCCTCTTTTGGTTAACTCTGCCTTTGCCTTTGACAAAACTCTCTTTGTCATCGATTGTTCCAGAAGGGATGAGAGCATCAAAAGTTCCAGTGTTGATGTGAAGCTGGAAATTGAGGCATCTGAAGGATTCCCCAAAAATACTCGAGCCTATGCTATTATTGTGCACGACACTGTCATTGAGCACGTCCCACTCTCAGAAATTATCAAAAAATGGAACTGAGCATGCGATTCAGCTTCAGTATTAATCGCAGAGTCAACATGAGAATAGCTGTTGTAGATATTCAAGGCTTCATCGTCGACCGGCAATTTCATCCTAAGGAAATAGCTATTAGGGTTGGAATTCAATGTAGTAACTTTTTACTGTTGCCAAACATACCATTTTCCTCTTTGACTAAAGAGGATCGACGTACCACCTGTTTCTTGGAGAAAAACATTCACGGATTGCGGTATTCCTCCGGCTTTGTGGAATATCATCAATTGGATGCCATCCTCAAGAAACATCTGCACGATGCTGATATCATTTATGTGCGAGTGCTTCAAAAACGAAACTATCTTGCCGAGAAATTTCAACAATTATGTCTACCTACACGTATTGTGAACTTGGAGGATTATGATAATACAACGTGGATGGTTCCTACATTCACCAACAATACCAATGATACTGCCTTACCTTGTATGCATCACATTCGTCGCAACAATACCAACTATAGTTGCAGCCTCCGAAACGTCGATATTCTTTACAAATGGTTATGTGATATGTTACCGAAATAAAACTGCTTAATAAATTTTGTATTCAAGATGTTTGAATTTTTTACCCTATCCTACAATACCACCATCTCATTATGTATACTCATAAGTTAGGTTGGCCGAGCGGTCTAAGGCGTTGTTCTTAAGTTACGATTCCCGAAAGGGAGCGTGGGTTCGAATCCCACACCTAACATCCCTTTTCTTTTCGATTTATCTAACCTCACTTTTTTATATTTTATTTGTCATAACAAAACAAATTAATCAGAAACCACCTAATCCCACATTTCATAATAATATGTAATTATAATTTCATTTCATTATGTATACTTATAAGTTAGGTTGGCCGAGCGGTCTAAGGCGTTGTATTCAAGTTGCGATTCCCGAAAGGGAGCGTGGGTTCGAATCCCACACCTAACATCATTTTTTTTTCGATCTATCTAACCTCACTTTATGGCGTTTTTCGAAAACGTTGCACGGTTGAAACTCTAAAACATGCGGAAATATTATCAAAATACACGTTTTCCGCGTTCTAATAAACACTTGAAATTTGAAACGCATAAATGTCATCACAATAAGCGTTTTTCATGTTCTAAAAAACAACTAAAATAACGAACGCCGAAAATACACTTTTCCATGTATTTCTTATGGAGATTCAGCATTTCAAAGTTGCTCAAAATGTTCGTTTTCGCGTTCGAAAAAAACACCTCAAATTTTAAACGCCAAAACGTGCGTAAATGCGACTACAATTATGCATTTTTCCCGTTCGAAAAATGACTAAAATTTTGAATGTCAACTGTACTCCCAAATCGCACTTTAAAAATGCCGGACCCCGTCACGATGCACGTTTATGAGACACCCAGTATATATTTTTTGTCTCAACTGGCACGTTGGTACACCTGGTATATATATTTTTCTTAAATACCAAACCCCATCACGATGCACGTTTATGAGACACCCTGTATTTATTTTTTTCCTTAAATTTTGACACACCCTGTATACGTAAAACGAAAACTTCTGAATCCCTGCATGCCCCAATGATGCGATGCCCCAATGATGCGATGATTCATGTCTCCCACCCAACATTCCATATTTTTCCTCTTAAATGATGTATTTTGAAACACCCTGTTGTTTTTTCTCTCAATTGATGACTGTTTTGAGACACCCTGTTGATTTTTCTCTTAAATCATATATTTTCAAACACCCTGTATACGTTCCTCATTGGAATCGCACGTTGAAACGTTACACTCCCGTTACCCGCCGCCATTTTTCCTATTTTACCAAACATCATTATTATTATACCACTTTAACAATTCGAATTAATTCATTCACACTATTGTTTTTATTCAAACTCTCGGCTTGCGGTTTGATAACACCCGGCTTGCGGCAAGATTACATCGCTCGACTCGGCGGATCGGTGGCCTTGACCACTTCCGACATAGTATGAACTTTGGTTATCTACTCAAGAAATTTTCTATGGAATTTTAGTCACAACTAGAAAAAGGAACCAGGACGATTATTGATTAATTCTCTGTCATAATAATAACCTATCTTGCTGTGTTTGTTGCTTATTTATGCTATTTTCGTATATTTACTGATGTTTTCCCACCTCAGTATTATTCTTCGAGATGCAAAATATGAACTCAAAGTAAGTCAAGTATGATTGTTGACATTTCAATAATTCTTTCAAGTGCCATTGTTTAATTTGCGATTCTGAAGATCCAATCTAATTATTCAATAACTCTCCCAAGTCAACTACTATACCACATACTGGCCAAAAATAAGAGGGACTGATTCAAATTCCACGATTTTTAAGTGTCGAAAGCAACACGTCAGAACTTGAGTTGTTTATGGGACCCTCAGAAACGCCCTAAATACATTTCTACAGTAGGATCAATATTTTAGAATTGGAGAACCTGCAAGTTACAGCTAACGTTGAGCAAAGATAACACTGAATGCGATCGATCAAAGTAATGTTGATCGTCTTATGGTTTGGTACAAATAGCGATGACGAACCTCCATTGCCCGATTGTAGAAGAGGACGGATTACGTAAATGGCAGCAAAAATATTGATTGTGTCTTCATGGTTCATTTGATTTTATGTTATGTAAAAAAAAAAAATTCTTACTTTGACATAAAAACTTTTCACAACTTCAATGTACATTTTTTGGTAAATGTCAGTGGAAGACAAATGCAAATTCTAGTATTGATCTGAATAAAGCACAATAATATAGAGTTTTTGTTGAAGAGAACTATGTCAAGAAGACAACTATGTAGCGGAGTCGGGTACAGTCGATAACTGAAATCAAGGAACGCTGACTGCGGTCTCCAATTGGAAGAGTGACTACCGTACTTGAATAGTTCAATTCTCATCCTTACTTATCATCACAAATTAAAAGGTGCAGACCACGTCTTTTCTAGTTCGCAGAAGTCTCTTGAAGACTAATTTTCTGTTGTTTGAATCGAAAACTCTTCAGATGACCGAATTATTTAAAGCCCAACGCTTTAAATGAACGAGCAATTATGTAAGTAATATGTAGATTTAATGTTAATTTGTTCTCATCTTTCTCTAAGTGTGGATTTATGAAGCATTAATCAACATTTGTCAATTAACATTTATCATTCAACATTTATCAATTAAAAATTGCAAAAAATGCCATCAGTTATGCAGACGCAATTACAAACTAGCAGATAATAATAAGCATGCACAAAAGTACGAGATCTCGATCATTTAAAATAACCTTAAATTTTTCATGTCTATTTACTCTATTTGTGTACTGGAAATATACGATTTTTGAAATGTACAGTGAAATTAAAGAAGCTGAAGTTTTTCTTTCATTAACCCGCGATCAGTGACTCCGTTAGATTCCATCTAACACTTCCAAATAAACTGTGCGTTATTTTCAAACTGTAAAAGGCCCCACTCACTAAGAGGGAAGCGCGAAGGTTTGATTGCGCGTGGTACGGGGTACAGTTAAAAGTGTATGTGTATGGTCAAAAATTTGGAATGCGCAATCCAGCCGCTCGAAATCAGGATCGTCTTGATTTTTAGCGTGCGCAATGATGAATGCACGGGGAAGAACGACCGTGTATGGGCAACAAGTCTCTGCATGTTTCAGTTTTACTCAGTAGAGTACGGGTGAGAAGGTTTCCATATATTGTTTATACCGAAAATCAGCATGAGTGATCTAAGAACAATGTCAACAGATTTTATTACGGAATTTCTAGAACTGTACAGAAGTTATCCCTGTTTATGGCAAATAAGAAATAAAGACTACAGTGATCGCAACAAAAAAACGACAGCTTATAATGAACTTGTTAAAAAAATGAAAGAAGTCGACCCCAATGCGACCAAGGACACTGTAGTGAAAAAAATTAATACAATGCGAGGATGCTTTCGTAAAGAATGGAAAAAAGTAAACCAAAATACGTCCGGTATGGGTGCGGACGACGTGTACGTGCCAAATTTGTGGTATTACAATTTGCTATTATTTGTTCAAGACCAAGAGATACCTCGGACCTCCTTGTCAAATATGGCTGAAGAAAATGACGTTTCTACAGATGTAAGTAAATTTATTTACTTGATAAGATACACAGAGTGATCTATGAAATAGTTCGAAATTTAAATTTTTATTTTTTATTTTATTTATTTAAAATACAATTGTGTGTATTACCAAAACGGACACTTGGAAAACTCTAGTTGCACTAGACTATTCAATACTATAATCATTTATTAGCTAATCATAGCTTCTTGCCATGAAACAGAACCCTCTTGATTAAAATAGTGTAGAAAGTCGTTCCGAATAGCAACAGCAGTGTTACTGGCGTGTCTGTTAGGCCCACGTTGAAGTCCTGCTAGATGATCAGCTCTAAGCCCCAAATGTAAATTTGCTTGTAAAATATCTTCATTGTCTAGACAGTCAACCGAGGTGTACGTCTGTGAGCATTTTCTTCTTAGGAAACTATGTAAACAACAGCATGCCATAACAATCTTATCAATGTGCTCTAAGTTGACTGAAATGGATGTGTGGAATATACGAAATCTAGCAACCAATATTCCGAAGACATTTTCTACTATACGTCGTGCTCGAGACAGGCGGTAGTTGAAAATTCTTCGATCATGATTTAATTGTTTCTGACTGAATGGCTTCAGAAAATCTGACCGTAACGCAAATGCTTCATCACCTATAAAAACAAAAGGTAGCGCCTTTTTACCATTAGTGGGCTTCTCTGGAGAAGGCAGTGGTAATTTTCCATTTTTCAGATATCGGTAAAATGTTGTATTGTCAATGACATCACCATCCGATATACGACCATTTGTGCCAACATCACAAAGAATAAATTCATAATTTGCATTACATATCGCCATCAGTACAATGCTGTGGTAACTTTTGTAGTTCCAAAAATACGATCCGCTTCCTGGAGGAGGGCTAATGGCAATATGTTTGCCATCTACTGCTCCCAAGCAGTTCGGAAAATTCCATTTGCTATCAAACTCAGCTGCTATCAGTTTCCATTCAGCAGCAGCAGTCGGAAACTGAAACAGATATTAATATTTTTAGTCTGGTTCACAAGTGCTTTTTTTTCTTCCAACGTTTTTCAGCAGTTTCGGAAAAATATAAATGATATGTCATTCGATTCGGAATAGAGTCTAGATGATTTTCGAAAAAAAAAATGAAGTCCTGCTCGAAAAAATTGCAAAAGTTATAAAAAATTTAGTAAAAACGAAAAAAAGGGGTTTGGTTTTCTTTTTGGAAAATTTCTCAAAAACCAATTAGGCTTTTTGTAATCAAAGAGAGGAGAAAATTTCCTAAATAAAGTCCCAACTCCCGAAACTGTTGGACCAATATTTATAATTTTCTCATAGGGTTGAAAATATGGCCAAAAACTGAAATTCTCGCTTACGCAAGCCACACCCACTTCAAGCACTTCTACAAGACAATTCGTTTAAAGATATTAAATATGAAAATTGAGAAATGAAAAAATTCTGGCACTTACTGGATAGATGAACAATAACCCACCGGCAAAAATTTTTTATCGCAATTTTTCAATTAGTTATGCAATAGTTAATTAACAATTTTTTTCTACTTGAATGTGAACATTGTAAATGTGATAATTGTTCAAATATAAATCTGAGATTTTTTCTTCTTTCAGTTTTTTATCAACAATTTACGTAGTTGAAAAATTAAAGACTTAAATTAATCATTGAAAATTTTTTTTTTAATTATTGTTAATGAACCGTTTTTTTATTGTCGAAAGCTGAATCAAAATCGTGTTTCACAATGTTTCTCTGCTATTATTTGAAAAATTCTTATAAACAAATGCATTGTTTATAAGATAATTGAAATTTAAGTTTTTTATTTTTTAACTACGTAAATTGGTAATAAAAAACTCAATAATATATTTTTTTTATTTTTCCAATGGGGATCTATTCTGAAGCCTTTCAAGAATAGCTCCATAGAAAGAAAAAAAACTCACACTTGCAGTGTTCACATTCAAGTAGAAAAAAATTGTTAATTAACTATTGCATAACTAATTGAAAACTTGCGATAACAATTTTTTGCCGGCGGGTTATTGTTCACTCATCTATCCAGTAAGTGCCAGAATTTTTTCATTCTCTAATTTTCATATTTAATATCTTTAAACGAATTTTCTTGTAGAAGTGCCCGAAGTGGGTGTGGCTTGCGTAAGCGAGAATGGCCGTTTTTGGCCATATTTTCAACCCTATGGGAAAATTATAAATATTGGTCCAACAGTTTCGGGAGTTGAGATTTTATTTAGGAAATTTTCTTCTCTCTTCGAATCTTTCTTCAGATTACAAAAAGCTTAATTGGTTTTTGAGAAATTTGCAAAAAACCAAACCCTTTCTTTTCTTTTTTACTAATTTTTTTTTCGAAAATCATCTAGACTCAATTCCGAATCGAATGACATATCATTTATATTTTTCCGAAACTGCTGAAAAAAGTTGGAAGAAAAAGCAGTATTTTACACACAGAAATGAAAATCGAAGTGATATTTTTATTTCACTATTTTTGTTTTCAGGCACACATGGGGGTGAAAATGAAACAGACGCAGATGGAAGTAATACGCAACCTCGAGCTGGTACTTCCAAATCATCAACATCTGCTCGTGCAGATACACCTTGCACAAGTTCTTCATCTAAACCATACAAACGCTCAAGATCAGCAGTTGTATCAAAATCAGATCAATTGCTCGAAGTTATTTCTGAACAATTGCAGAAAGAATCACCATGCGACGACGAATGCCATCTAATAGGAAAGAACATAGCGTGCAAATTGAGAAGATTTTCTCAAGGCACAAGGATTTTTGCTGAAAAATTGTTTAATGATATCCTTTATAACGCAGAGTTAGGAAGGCTCAATGAGAATTCTACTCTTGTGGTATCAAATCCAGTACGTGAACAATACAGTTCTGCTCGTGCATATTTTCAAAGTTATGGCGAAAATTCTACTGTCTTCACTGACATAATAAAAAAAAAATTTGAAATATGAAAATTTAAAACGTAAATTTTTTCTATTTTTTTTTTCGGTTGTTTAACGTTCCTTTTTCTTGTTCTTTGTATTGTCAATAAAAAACAATTTCAAAATAAAATTGTTATTTGTACTGCACAAAAACTTTTGCAAATCAACTCACCTTCATAACTTCTTGCTGTAGTACACGAACTATTGCCTCACAAGTTTCAGAAAATTTTAAATCCTCATAGCTCCTTCCAGTAGCCAAAAATCGTAATGTAGCAGTGAACCTTTCATGTGGTGTTATAGCTTGCCGCATTCGAGTGTTTTGTTTTTGTATGCAAGGAGCTACTAACGATAATAGTTGAAAGTATGTGTCTTGATCCATTCTCAAGTAATTATGCCAATCTGAAGGATCCAGTCGCAATTCCTCCAATAGATTGACATGAGAATACGTAGCCCGTTTTTGTAACCAATCCTTTGTCCATTTTGATCAAAGTCTTCGATTAATGCCACACTTCTCCCTAACAACTATACACGCCACTGCCATTAACGAGAGATTCTTTTTTGACGTCATGCTCACGCTTGCCATACATCTACACTGCGAGCAAAAGCGAGTGTGTGTGGAATAAGGGAGAGTACACGTTTACCTTATAGCAAACATGCAGAGACTTAACTGTGCATTCTTCCTTCTTAGTGAGTGGGGCCCTTAAGGTATAATTGTAAGATTGATCGACTTACCTGTAAGGATGATCGATCGCAATTATTCGAGCATCGTAGTCTTTCCATGATTCATCTGGTAGGTTCCATTATTCGGTTTATCACGCATCAGTTTTTAAAAGAAGTGTCAGCTTTTTACATACTGATAACCAACCCATCGATATCGGCTAGCCAGTTCATTTTGTGACTGAACGTTTGGCACTTTTCATTTGCAGGGTAGAAATGAGAACATTTTGTGGAGGGTGGGCTGAATCATGGAAAGACTACGATGCTCGAATAATTGCGATCGATCATCCTTACAGGTAAGTCGATCAATCTTACAATTATTCATCGCATCTCCGTCTTTCCATGATTCATCTGGTAGCTGTTCAGAGAAAATAAAAGTGCAATTCAAAATATATAATCGAAATAGTAAATTGAACTATGTGGACAATTATAATAGTCCATAATACAATAATAATAGTTATAGCACAATGCATACTTTAGTATATATTACTGAGAAATTAGTAATATAATTAATTCTGTTACAATACATTTTTGGATGACAAAATAATAGATTTGGCAGAGTTTTTGGGATTCTTGGAAATATGCTTGTTATAGAATTTGTTGAACGTTTCAGATTTTTGAGTCCACCCGGCCGTGGATCGTATTGTTTCTATATTGACACCTGATTGATAAGCTGCTGATGCCGCAGCGTATCGAACACTATGACTGGAAAAACGTGATGTAATAATCCTGCCTTTCGAAAGAATTTCCATAATCCATCGAGAAATAGTTTGCGACGATGCTGTTTGAAAACGTTTTTTGTGGGTGAGAATTAGGGCTTTTTCACCTACATGGTTGTTTCTGGATAATATTCTAAAGTAGATGCTTCACATAATTGAGGTAAAGAAGGGAAAAATGAGAAGAGGTTGATTTCTGTTTTTTTTTCCGATGTCTTAATATTTTGAGGAATCCTAATTTCTATTCTGCTGTTAACTTTTGATATATTATCAATTGTTATTTTTGATAGAGTTTGTACCCTAGTAGCAGCAGTCAGAGCTAGAAGCGTTACTAATTTTAAAGAAAGAGTTAGATTTTCAAGAGGATGCATTGTCTGTAGTTGGTCCAAAAAAGTGATGGGTCCCAAGTTATTGAGTATTTGGGTGCGGAAGGTCTTTTGTTATATATCCCTACAAAATTTCCACATTTTCTGTAAGAGTTTGAGTACTGAGGAAACGTTTTGTCAGATAATGACGCCATCATCACTGGTACCGCTGTTTCCAGAACTTTTGTGCAAAATTTGTCCCACATAAATTTCCTACAACCCGGGAAAGCGTCCTGTTGAGTGGATGTGGCTCTCTGAAAGGGGATAGAATTAAGTTCTTATCAGGGCCAAATTTAATTGGTTCTTCTATCAAAAGACTTTGAAATAGGGGGTACCAGGGCTGTGAGGGCCAATTTGGAACAATAACGATGCCTGTGGCATCATCTTCTACATTTTTTTTTTTTTCTAAAACTCTATCTAGAATTGCAAATGGTGAAAATGCATAAAATTTTATTCCTTTCCAGTTTAAAGTGAAGGCATCTACGGCCAAGGAATCGGGGTCAGGACCCCAAGAGAAGTAAGTTTTACATTTTGCATTTACTTTTGATGCAAAAAGGTCCACATCAGAAACCCCCAGTTTACCAACAATGATTTTGTAAAATTTATCATTTAGTTCGTATTCCGTATCGAAGTTTTTTCTTCGAGATAATGAATCTGCTTCAACAATTTTAGAAGAGCTTATATAGGATGCACGAACAAATATATTTTTGGATGCACACCAATCCCACAACTTCCTAGTTGAGTGATTCAGATACTGAGACCTAGTACTTCCCATTTTGTTGATACATGCAATGGCCGTGACGTTGTCAATCCTTAATAGGATGTTACAATCGCGCATGTTCTGTCAGGAACCATCCATATTTGATTTACTTTTGAGCTACTTTTTTCATAATTTATAATGAATCCTAATTCCAATAGTAACTGTTTACAATTGTTTGTATATTTTTCACATTCTTGGTAAGTTTTCCCTATTACAAGTATGTCATCTAAATACACAACTACAATGCATCCTTGTCTGCGTAAGTACGGAAGGACGGGTTTCAGGAGCTTTGTAAATATACAGGGTGTTAATTAAGTACGTTGACAAACTTCGGGAGGTGATTCTTTGAAGGTTTTCAGGACGAAATGTTCATATAAACATATGTCCCAAACGGCTTGGTTTTCGAGATACAGGGTGATAAAAATACATTTTTTTCAAGATTTTTTAGAGTTAACTTCGACATTTTCTACAATAATCAGTTCAAATTAGGCAAGTACAACCAAATACAAAACCAAATACCAATTCTTTCCCTCAGTGGGATCTCTTCTAGGAGTCTAGGTAAGATGAATTCAAGAAAATGTCGATAATGGTCACCATTGAGTCTATGAGGCAGAAAATGTGGCCCGATAAGGAAATTCCCTACAATTCCAACCCAAACATTCACAGAAAACGTCTCTTGAAAATGGTTTTCAATCACGGCGTGTGGGTTTTCATCAGCCCACATATGATTGTTGTGAAAATTAATAATGGCTTTACGGGAAAAGCATGCCTCATCGGTGAATAACACTTGAGATAAAAACCATGGATTTTCCAACAATTTATTTCGAATCCAAGTGCAAAAAGTTAATCTCTTTGGAAAATCCCTTGGCAGAAGAGCTTGAACACGCTGTATGTGATAGGGATAAAGTTGTTGCTCTTTTAAAATTTGCCATACCAATACATGGGTTACGTTAAACTGTGCCGCAATTTGTCTTGTACTGGTGTCTGGATGCTGCTCAATTTCGTTAAGTACAGCTTCTTCTATCTGAACTGTTCTAACTCTCCTGGGTCTTCCTATGAGAACAGCAGACCTCTTGAAAGTACCCGTTTCACGAAGACGGGAGTGAATATTGATGAACATTTGTGTGCTGGGAATATGACGTTGTGGAAATCTTTCTAGATACATTCGTCTGGCGGCACGAGCGTTACCATCAGCCATTCCATACATTAAGTGCATGTCTGCCATTTCTGAATTTGTATATTCAATCATTTTATCCAAAGGAATATTGAATGAATCTGCTTTATAGCTTGCACTAATGAAGAATTAACAATGAGACAGTTTCTCAACTTTCGATAACTGTCAAGTTGTTGATATTTAAATAAATGAATTAATATCAAAGCCCACTTTGCTATTTTTATGAATTCAAATTGATTACAAAATTTCTGCGTTACTGCAAAAGAAAAAACAAACCGAAATTTCTGATAAAATAATGTACTCCGTTCGGAAACAAAAATTTGTTTGATTTAGTTTTTCCGAGTTATGACCAGAGATTCATAAATGAAAATCAAATGTGTAATGATCTGCGACTATGAGATAAACCCCATTAACTATCTTCCATTACAGGATTACCTTTCGGAAGTTTTTTATGTTGAAAAGGAAACGTTCAATTGAAAACTAAAAAATATCTTTTTTTAAAATAACAAAAAATTTGTATGAGTTCTCTATCAAGACTGATGGGTAAAAACATTTTTAATCAAATATCTCAATGAAAATGCACATTTTTACCATCAGAATCTTCAGGTTGAAAGTTAAGGTTTTCCCAATATCTGTCAGATCTAGTTTAATATCCAGCGTACCGCAGTGACGGGGAGATAGTAGTTTTCTGTTAGATATCACAAAAAGAAATCACATCTTTACAATAACAAGCTTTTATTTAGCTTCACTTGTAACTAACAAACAATTTAATAAAAGTTGAATTTGACCCACTTCTAATACTCCGATTAATTTGAAATTTGGCAGGTTTCCGTAATTCCGGTGACAATGCATTAAAAAAATGTTTGTTAAAAAACAAAATGGCGGCTCCAATATGGCGGCTCCAATATGGCGGACGAGTTTTGTGATTATGATCCGATTCTGTTCAAAATTGATATGTGATGGTTTTTGGGTTGGAGATTTTCAGTTTCACATAAAAAATAAACTAAAATGTTAAAAATGAAAATTATAAAAAGAAAACATTTTAAAGTTTTTATACAATACACTGAAAAGGAAAAAATAATTCATTTCATTGTTTGATCTAGGTAATCTTGTACAGAAAGATTTTGATACTCACAGAATAACCTACAAAAAATGAAACAAATTATTTTTTCATTTTCAGTGCATTTGTATAAAAGCTTGTCTTTATATTTTTTATGGTATAATTTTTATTCATCGTAGATTTTTCTAATTCTGAAAAAATATTTCCATCAATTAACAATAATTGAAAATGTTTAATTTTCAAATTTTCTAATGTTATGCCACACTGGAAAATGTTTAAATTAATATTTTCATTATAGCCCCTGAACCGTACAAGTAAATGAAAAAATGCAGGATATCAAAAAGATGTTAAATGAAACAACATTGATTATTCCTTTCTCATAATATGTCAGTGGCGGCGGAAAAAAAATTCTGAAGGGTTGAACAAAGCTTGACTCTGAAAAAAGGAGGACCCTGTGAATTATTTAAGAAATGCATTATTTTGTATCGTGCGCCCTATTGAATGGATTGTACTTGCCTAATTTGAACTGATTATTGTCGAAAATGTCGAAGTTAACTCTAAAAAATCTTGAAAAAAATGTATTTTTATCGCCCTGTATCTCGAAAACCAAGCCGTTTGGGACATATGTTTATATGAACTTTTCGTGCTGAAAACCTTCAAAGAATCACCTCCTGAAGTTTGTCAACGTACTTAATTAACACCCTGTATAAGGTGAAATATTTAATCCTATCGGAAGGCAAGTAAATTCATAAATAATATTTTCAAATTTAAATATTAAAAATTGTCTGCAGCTTTTTTCTATTGGCAGTAAAACATATGCCGTTCAAATCGAAAGATGTAAAATAGTAGTTACTTTCTATGAGTCTCATAACGGTCTTATAAGATTCAAGTTTGAAATGTGGTGCATTTATGAATACATAAAGATTTTTTAGATTGAGCATAAATCTATATGTACGATTATGTTTCTGAATCAGAAAGTATAAAGAAATAAATTCATCTTTGACTCTCGACTCAACCATTATGACTCCCTTCTCAAGGAGCAATGCAAGTTCTCGTTTACAAAGGTCTTTTTAAGAAGTAGACAAGTTTACCTTTGGCAAGTTTTGCTGATATGGTTTTGTATTGAATGGTGAAACAACACCTCGAATCCATTCCAAAATCAATTAATTTTTGGTTAACTTTGCCCATCTATTAAAGAAAATTTTTAACCTGCCTCCATACGGGGTAATTACCTTTGTGATGTGTGTTAGCGGCGGTTCCGACTGTGGGATGTCCCCCCTTTCCGCAACTGATCCTACTTTCAAAGACTGAAAAGACTGTTTCATCGGCTTCCTGTTTCCTTCCTTTCATTCTTGTCTTATGAAAAGGTACCTTATAGTTTAAAGAAGTCTTGGAATGTGTGACAGTCGAAGGACCTGGCCTTGGTTGCCATATTTTTGGTGTAGGCATTTTTATTTCTTCCACTACCGTTTGCATTGATTGACTGGCCTTAACGTTACCAATAAATTCGGTACCAAACAAAAAGTTGTCAATTTAACTGTGCTGAGAGGCTGATTTCTAATTTTCACTCAAGAATGGCATAATGTTATGTCGCCTGTGAATCGAAATTATGTAATGCGTATTTGCTAGTAATTGTGTAGCTTCACTTAGATTTTGTAGCATATCGTCTGTGAAAATGATATCCTCATTTAAACCTGGTAAATTGTTCTCCCAATGCATTCCTCAATTTCATCAAGAGATTGGATATACTGGGAGAAATATAACCATAGGGTGAGCCATAATAGGCCATTCGCCGCAGTGGAGGGCCTGATACGGGCCCACTCACGTTCAAACCCAACCTAACCTCATTTATTTGAGGGGCCTTAAGTGAATCACAATTTTGTGCGATTGGGTATTTTTCTCAAATAGTGTGTCCAACGAATGACAATCTCATCTTGGAGTTCGGGGCCTGAGTTTTCCATTTGACATGGATTGTTGCCCAATAAAGCAACAAGGACGTTTTCTGCAGGTGCCACATTTTTAACAACAGTTCTGACACATTCATCCTGTTTGTTCCCCATATCTCTGTCACTAGACGAGTTTCCAGAGGAATCAGTTGACGCTGTATAACAATAAAAGAATATTGTTTCACAAAATAATTTTGCAATTACCCGGTATAACAACACGGGTGTTATAGGTGAAATCAAGTGATTTCGATTATAAATTAGCAAACAAAGGTTTGCGGGGTATAGAGGAATTCAAGTGACTCCCACCCCATTGTTGTGATAGCAAACAAAACGTTTGCGGAGTATTTTGAAAGTCAAGTGACCTACTCCTCGTACAATTGTGCTGTACTTACAATCAGAAGAATCCGAAACAGCCAATCGTTTTTCCAGCTAAGACATTTTCCTTCGTAATTCGCTGAACACTTGTAACAGTTTCTTTTCTTGTTTTGGCATATTGTTTAGCGTATTTATTCTCTCAATTCAATTTACGTCTGTACGTGAAGGCACCAAAAAATGAACTGGCTAGCCGATATCGATGGGTTGGTTATCAGTATGTAAAAAGCTGACACTTCTTTTAAAAACTGTTGCGTGATAAACCGAATAATGGAACCTACCAGATGAATCATGGAAAGACGGAGATGCGATGAATAATTCAACGCTATTTCTCCTCCATCCTGTCATTGTAGGCGTGTTCGATTGTTAGATGGAATCTAACACGACACCAGTGGCATTGTTCTGAACTGAACTTTATGTTAGCTGAATTCTGATATGAATGAACAGTTATGTAATAAAAATAGCTGTCACAGTAAAGCACTTCTGGAAAGATATATTTATTTATTAAAAATGGACTCAACGTCAACGAACATCATACTACAACTACAACATGGACATGAACAACCATGGATTCAAAAAGTAATTGATACTGTTGATAGATACATAACAGTCAGAACACAGAATTGAACAACACCCCCTCGCAATTCTGCATTCAGATTTCAGCTAAATTCAACATAACCACAAAATTAGAAAATTTACAATAAGGAAGAGCATTGGTCATAATATCCGCAATTTGATCATTAGTACTTATATAAACCAATTGAAATTTACCATCATTAATGGCAAAATGGTATTTAGTATCATAGTGCTTTGATCTTTTTGTCTTATTAGCCTTACCTATTTTGATTGTTTCTTGATAATCTTCAAACAAGAAAATAGAGTAAATAGAACCATGAATATCAAAAAACAGATTGGCCAAAAACAAGCATTCAATCATACAAGAAGCCATATCATAAAATTCAGCTTCAGTGATGCTAAGTGCAACTACATATTTTTTTTAGAACTCCAGGTTACAATATAATCATTATACTTTATAACAAAACCATAAATACTTTTTCTTTAATTGGTATCTGAAGCATAGTCAGCATCAACATAAGCATGTACCGTAGAGTGGGGTTACTTTGCTACACGTTTGAGATATTTTGGGTCATAATAATTTGATTAGCAATTCTCAGATTTTGCAAAAAACTGAAAAGGTTGTAAAACAGGTTCAGAAAACAAGTTCAGTTAATGAAAATTAGCAATTCGGGTACCGAATTATTATTATTTTTTTTAGCGGGCAAAGTTACCCCGCATTTGGGGTTAATTTGCATTTGAGTATAAAATCGTTATAAAGCAGCCTATGCATCGTATAGGAGTTACTGTGCCTTATTAAGATTTGCCACAAATGCAAGCAACAAAATTTCCTATACTTATATTTTTTGGGGGGGGGTTGGAAAATAGACCAAGGTTACAATATAGTTTTCATTTTATTAAATGAATCTTATAAACAAAAATATCATTATTATAAAAGGTACAAAAATGAAGAACATTCTTCACTCTCATAAGCTTAAGTAGATAGGTAATCATACGTTAAAATTATCGAAACAAGTTAGGAACATGACATAGGAACCTTTTTAAAAATATCACATCTTCACAGCTCAATGCCACTTAAGTCTACATTGAATTCGCTATTTTCCTAAAACTCCAAAATCGAACTGAATGTTATTTTTATGAACCATTTTGCATTAGCTCTCCATCTTGTGAAAGATTCAACTCAACATTCAGTTATAAAAAAATTAGAGCCTTTGAAACATAGTAAAAAGTCGAATATGCATACTCTTGTGACGTAGAATGTCTTCACTAGATTCTAGTGTTTTTTGTTGACCTAAGTTGATGGTACTGATATGAGTCTGACAACACTGGGACCGCTGACATTTGCTAAAAATGTTTATGTTGTTCTTGTCAGTCGTGAAATTGTTATTAGTAGATTACTTTTACAACTTGTGAAAATGATGAAAAACTTTTTTAAGGCTAACAGTGAAAATTTGAAGGTTCATTTATAGGTCTGTTAGATCAGGCTATGGTGATGCTGCTGTGGGTTATATGTAGCTGAAAAGGAAGGGTTCTATTTGTGTCATCAAGTGCCGTACCCTGGCCACAGAGAACGGAGCAAACCAGATTTTGTAGTAGCTACTATTGATGAAAGTGATGATGAAATAAAAAATTGTGGCTGTGAATGTTGTATAGCATCCCAAGGTAAGTTTCAGTATATTACCCTCTTTGTCTCCGTCGTGCTGATAAAAAGAGACCCACTTCGGTGAAGTGTTATTCAAAAATCTATAGGAAGTAAAATATCAGCAATGCCTTTTACTTCTACAGTAAGAGCTCAGACAGATCGTGATGACATCAGTGACTTCCAGACAATCGACAAATGCCTCCACGATTCAAACGTTGTCGAATTGTGTCAGTGACGTGAAATGCCTGTGGGAGAACACTTCTGAAAACCGAGTCTTCATAACTAAAGGCGAAAAACGATACGTAAAATTCAAACTAATGTATTTTTCGATATATTTGAGATATGAAGATTTCAATAGTGTACATTTTGAAATTTAGGAAATCAGCGAATTGGTGAATATCTCTGACAATTTTTGGGTTAAGGGAGTACCGTCTAAATATCCTGCTCAAACGCAAGGGCTATATCGTCGACATCAGGGAAGACAAACACATTTTCTCGCTTACTTCTCATGAGTCGTATGAGTCTTCTTATTGAACTGTTAAACCTAGTGCAATAAAATGTTTGAATTTTTAGTGACAAATTTTACCACTATGAAGTCGACAGGTACTGGTTTCTTTTTGTACGGTATTACTGCAAAGCCATTTTCATCCACATCCAGTCTTTGTACTTCTTCTGCCTCATTGAAGGCTTCTTCTTCAGATCAATCTGAAATATCAGTGTTCATTAGTTTGCAAGATGCTGATGGGCCAACCAAAATATTAATAAACAATTATGATTTAATTATATTTTCTACATAGTAAAGCTGATATTCAATAAAAAAACAACTATTTACGTATTAAAGGATATTACACTAATAAAATAAATGTGTAATATTTCTCAATAGATTCTGGATCAGGCAGTGTTTTGACTGATATGGTATGAATTAAAGTTCATATGTGAATTAGTTTCAAAGTATCTATCTCTCATCGGTATTGGGTAGGTTGAACAACACTCGAGTTTTGATTACATTGTGTGTAGTTTTGGTTGTGTTTGAGGTTGCCGAAGCGATTCGCAATAAGATGATTATTATTCATCTTTGAACAACTATAGAAGTTGCCTGAAACAAAACTGAACAGAAAAGTTGAATTGTGTGAATTCTGATCAGCTATAAAAAGATCCTTGCAAAGTGAGATAAAGAAAACTAGAGATTATTTGATTTTAATGTTATTGCAGATAATTAATAGATGATTGGTATTTATCTTGCAATTCTTACAATTATATCTGTCACATATATGTGAATACTCCCTTGATAGCTGTTGCAATCCATTTAAAAAAGAAAGTTCCTAGGTAAAACAGGTTAGAAGATGATATTATTTAAATTGGATGAATAGTGTAATTAAAAATATGTAATTCACATAACCTCACATCAACGTTTGACAGATTTCTCTAGTTTTATTTTTAACCCCCAACTGCTACTCAAGGGTCAGGTTGACCCGAGCAAATCATTGAAACGATGTTACTCCTTAACGCCTCACGGAATATGCTAGCGCCCTCTGATATTCTCTAGTTACACTATGCTTTACGTTATTTTCTCAGTGTTCACATTATACAGTTATCTGTTTACCCTGTAAAGATGAAAGTGGGTCGTGATGACCCGTCAGTAGCAGTTGCGTGACGTTTACATTACAGATCAGTTTACTCTGTGGGCTGCTGTCGGTTATGGTTTATGATTCATTGTGTTGATATTCTGATCGATTTACCCATAACATTCGGTGAGTAAACAATCAGAAATATATTATATAATCGAACAGATACTATTCTTTCCCAGTAATTCCATAATGTCAGCGAATTTGACTGATGATCAATTATTGCAAATCATTGAAGATGATAAATTTTGGGATAAAGTTTGAAGAACCCGATATTGTCCAAGGAGAACCTGAACCGGAGTCAGATGCCGAACTTGACAACGAAGCAACAACTTCTCAATGCGAAGTAACTGTCGAGAGTAATCAATTAGGGCAGCTATTTCAGTTGGCTGATGAAGATGTCAGTGATCTAGAGGATTTGGATGATTTGATGATGAGTGACCATAACACAGATACTGAACTATCTGAGGAAGATTCTGCCAATGGATCATCTGTAACCAATAATGAGCTCTCAAATGGATTACACTATTATGGAAAGGACGGAACAAAGTGGGCTAGAAATTGTCCCACACGTGCAATGGTGCGTGGGCACAATATTATCAGAGTATCAACAGGTCTTGCTGGTCCAGCTAAAGCCAAACCGCCAACCTCTGAGATAGAAGCTTGGCAGTACATAATAACTGAAGATATTCTTCAAGAAAAACTTACATATACTGTAGCGTTTATTTTTTTCCTACTGTAATTTTCCTTTTTGATAATGAGATTAACTTGAGTCCGTCCTCGTTTGGCATTCTTTCCGTCCCGGACCGAATTGCCCCAGCGATGTAGACAACCACCAATACTTGTGTGTGTTACTGACCACTTAAACAGGAGTAACATTTTGTTGAAGCGGGTTTCCAGTTCTGGGACCGTTCTCACTTGCACGATAATGACGCCTTTGTGTCGATGCGTTCCTTTGGAACAAATTCACTTTGTAAGTTCCTAGTGAACCGTCAACTTCGTGGAAGTTCTCACTTGCACGATAATGACGCCTTTATGTCGATGCGTTCCTTTGGAGCAAATTCACTTTGTAAGTTCCTAGTGAACCGTCAACTTCGTGGAAGTTTCGGTCTGAACATGTCGAATACCTGTTGTAAATGAAGAGTTGGTTCTAGTTCCGGAAGGATTGGTTCACACTAAGTGGGTTCTGGTAATCTTTGTAGAGTTTATTTTTTTTGGTTTTAAGGATCATTTACTATGATAGTCAACCAACAAATAACCTGTTGTTTCATATGAAGTTGCCTTTAGTTACGAAATCATGTTGTCGCATCTTTAATTCTTGTTCTGTGACTCGTGAACAGCCCAAGATTACTCGGTGTGACAGATCACGTGACAGGAAGGACAGGATGAGGGAGGAAGCCATTTTATGCTGACTCTCCGGTCACCCATCGAAGAGGCAGTTGTGTAGTCAACTTTTTCGACCATGTTATAGGTCAAATCAGTAGTGAATTGTGAAATATAAGATTTGAAATGACCTGCTGGGTTTTTTGACCACCCCCCTCTGAGAGATTGAAAGAGTCATCATCATTTTCCAAGGATGATTATGGATTTATAAGTCTGACGTTTTGGCGTTGGTTGTGGCACATTTGGATTTTGGGAAATATATTATGTAGAACCCTTCATTATAAGGTAAGCTTTCAAAAAAGGCTATTTTCACTGTGATTGACAGTGTTCCTTTCCGTGTTGGGAGATTTCATTTGAAGTGAATCTCACATTTAAGTTGTGTAAAAAATAGTACAGCAGTACTGATTTATTTTAGGGTTTTTCGATGGGGTTTATGTAATGGCGAGCCGTTGTTAGCTCCTACAACTTATTCTTTTCATGGAAGTGGAATTTGGGAAGTTTTTCTGACGCCATCCTTTGATATGGGTCCTGGCTGGTTAACCCAGAACTTTCTCTACTCTCCAGTGACAGTTTTCAAAATGTTCCAGTGCATTTGTGACACCTACCATTTCAACAGGATAGATATAACTACTGTTCCAGTGCTGTTTTGATACCATTTCAACAGGATAGATATAAATACTGTTCCAGTGCATTTTTGACACTCACCATCTCGATAAGTAGAGAACTGATGAAGCCTACAGCTGCCTAGGATAAATCAAGCAACTTTATTGTTTCTTGTTAAGTTTACACACATTTTTACACGTTTGGTCTTATGTAAGTACGTTGGCGCATAGCATGCTATGAAGAAGCGCTACTAGTAGGTAGTTCACTTGCTTCTTTTATGAAATTTCAATTGAAAGGTCAGTAATTGCTGGAAATTATTTTTAGAAATCTAGAATCTCCAAATTTTAACATTTTCAATGCACAGCAGGAGTTCTTATGGGCCTAATATAGTTATTCTAAACCTCTCTCTCTCTCTTTCTCTTTGATTCTTGGCTTGTCTCCCTCGAATCGGTGACATATACCAGCTCTCCCCCTATTATGCAATCCTGTTGCATAACTTCGGGGCTTCGTCGGGCGGTTGCAATAGCCTCGCTCTAAGCGAAAATGCAACCAGTAGGATTTTTCGTTAGTTGACTTATATGTGTCTTTTCCTTTCGTGCGTATACGTATGAGACGTTTGGAATCCTTGGTTGTCGATTTTGTGCTAAAAGGGGTTAGTTCAGACAAAACGCACAACAAAGGTAATGATGGGTTGCGGTAAATGGATGGTTGTGAAAAGTATGGGTGAGGGATATTCTCTGATATTTATTTTTATAATTTAATCTGATTATGGTCTAAACATCGTATTAATAATTTAACTATGGATAGATTTAAATTTTTAAGAACATCCGTGAAGGTAAATGGTGTTCGAATCCCTTTTTGTATAAGTTCAATGTAGATGTCATGATTAGGAATAATATTAATAGGGCATTCAAAAAAGATATGATTCAGATTTTCCAAGCCCCCGCATTCACAATATGGGGAATCCATTACGCCTATTCGATACAGATGTTCTTTAGTAAGACAGTGCCCTGTTTTCATCCGTATTATGGTGGTAATGTGCCTAAGGCTCATCCACGGAATTTTAGAATGCCAAATATATTTTGGATAATCTGGGTGAATATTGAGATAGGATCTACCTTTATGTTGTATATTTTGTTGCCATTGCATTTGAAATTCGTTCCTAATATCATTGTAAAGAAGTGGTAAAATACTATTCTTATCCACTTTGATATTTAATGGAACATTAAGAGCTGTTCCTATCTTGGCCAATTTATCAGCTGTTTCATTTCCGTCAATTCCCGAATGTCCTGGTATCCACGCAAATTTAATTTAGTTCTGCCAAATATGCCATTTGTTTAATATTCATTGTGATATAATCCAAATCTAAGTTAACCGTTTTTATGTTTAGCTTGTCAAGGGCACTTTTGGAGTCTGTACATATGAAATATTTATTCCATTGTGTTTCCAAGCATTTGTTCATTGCCTGATGGATACCAATCATTTCAGCTTCACAAATATTAGTGAAATCCCCTAGCCGGGAGGAAAAGGAGAAGTTCTCCTTTGGAATATAGATTCCAAAACCTACTTTGTTTCCTACCTTGGATGCATCTGTAAAAACCAATGTGTATTGGTCGTTATTTTCTTCTATAAAGTTCTGAAATTTACATTTACTGGCAATATCATTTTTCCTCAAGTTGAGGTCCGACACATTTGGTTGATATGTGTAAATGTCATTCAAAACTATGACAGGGTAGAATCTTATTTTTGTAAATATGTTGAATATATGGACTGGCTCTTCCTAAAGCTTCCACCATCAAGGGCTGTTGTCGTGACCTCCAATATCCCATGTTGTTATCACAAATTATTTTCAAGGTTTGAATGATATATATTATGGGGGGTTATGATCTAATCTTGTAATTAAAAATTTTGTTGCTAGCCATTGTCTTCTATGGTCGATACTCATTTCACCACCTGTCTCTGCCAATAGCGCGTTTATTGGAGTGGATATCATAGCACCCGTTATAATGCGCATAGCTTGATTATGCGTCTTATTAATTTTGTCTAGGCTTTTTTTGGAACATGGTTTGTATAATATGCTACCGTAATCTAAATGAGACTTGACTATGCCTTTCATGGCCATTATCATAATTTTAGGGTCTGCACCCCACCATACCCTACAAAAACATTTCATTGTGTTTATTCCTTGATTGGCTTTATGTATCATATTGTCTATATGTTTATCCCATTTGAGGTTGTAAGTAAAAGTGACACCTAAGTATTTAACATCATTCACTACATTAATCAATTGATTGCCCAATATTATTCGTGGATTTATCCTTTGTCTTTTGTTAGTACGGAACCATATTGCCGTGCATTTGGGTATGGCCAGTTCTAACTCATGTTCTATCATCCATTGGTTTATATATATTGAATCAGAAATGAATAATATTATTGATTGGTTTAATTATAAATTACTTACCATAAATTTTGACAAAACAATGTTCCTCCCAATAACAAGCTACAAAAACAAACTACCTCACTACAACACTCTAGAGATAAATAATCACAATAAAACAATAACAATAAAACTTACTGAGAATGTAAAATATCTAGGCATTATTATAGATTGTCATCTTCGTTGGAATAATCACGTTAATAACGTTGTTAATACAATCAGAACCTTTTTGGGACGATTCAAATACCTCACAAAAATCTTACCTTTACACCTACTCAAAATGCTTTATTTTACTCTTGTAGACTCCCGTATAGCATATGGAATTATCGGATGGGGTGGCATCACGAATGTATATCTAGAAAAATTGAACACACTACAGAAATATTTCTTGAAAATCATATTAAAAAAAGAAAGAACCTACCCATCAGATAACCTATACAAGGAAGCTAGGACACTAGATATTCGACAGATATTCTTTCTTAAATCAGTGTGTTTTTTACACAAAAATAGGAAACATATTGACTTTCTTTCGCATAATTACCCAACAAGGGCTAAATATTCGAATAAGGTTAAAACTACATCAGCGATAAAAACAGTGGGTACAAAATGTCTTGCGTTTCTAGGACCAAGATTTATAAATATTATTTCACAAAGCTCCCTTTTGAACATTTCTAATTCTGAAATACATTATAGGAATAAGGTTAAGTCATTTCTATTAAGCAACCAGAGACAACTTATTCATAACTTCTTTAACTAAAAAAAGCCAAGATAATTATATGTACATCAACTCAGTCATATTCTTACATAGATCCTTTTTTAATTTTTGTATATGTATGTAGTAATTATGTTGATATATAATATGTGTTTGAGTATATGTGTGCTTCTATTTAAGATATATTAAGATACGGACAGCAAAATTCTTGTTCTTCTTCTATTCATTTCTTTGTGTCATAAAAACCTATATCTAATTCATTATTATGTTTATTATATTATATCTATTGTGAGTATTTCCATTTCCGGTGAGATTCAATTATTTTGTTAAGTCATTATTAAATACCTCTTAGATTATAAGTATTTTATATTGGAGAAATGCTAGTGAAAAATAGACATTGCAGTGACTAGTTCAACCTCAATTCTTAATTTTTATTAACTAATTTTATGTATACACATTTGCACCACGGACAGCCTATGGCTTTGTGGTTCTCCATGTTTATTTGTAAATTTCTTTGATGTAACTTATATCCATTTTATTGAAATAAACAAACTTATTATTATAATGTATAAACTGTGGTTAGTTTTGTTTTCAATCTCTACAATATCTTTTCCTTTTACCAACAATACCAAATCATCCGTATATGCTATAAGTCTACTGTGATTGGGAATTATATTGAATAGGGAGCAAAAGTATATGTTGAAGAGGGTAGGACTCAAAGTCTGACGTTTTGGCGTTGGTTGTGGCACATTTGGATTTTGGGAAATATATTATGTAGAACCCTTCATTATAAGGTAAGCTTTCAAAAAAGGCTATTTTCACTGTGATTGACAGTGTTCCTTTCCGTGTTGGGAGATTTCATTTGAAGTGAATCTCACATTTAAGTTGTGTAAAAAATAGTACAGCAGTACTGATTTATTTTAGGGTTTTTCGATGGGGTTTATGTAATGGCGAGCCGTTGTTAGCTCCTACAACTTATTCTTTTCATGGAAGTGGAATTTGGGAAGTTTTTCTGACGCCATCCTTTGATATGGGTCCTGGCTGGTTAACCCAGAACTTTCTCTACTCTCCAGTGACAGTTTTCAAAATGTTCCAGTGCATTTGTGACACCTACCATTTCAACAGGATAGATATAACTACTGTTCCAGTGCTGTTTTGATACCATTTCAACAGGATAGATATAAATACTGTTCCAGTGCATTTTTGACACTCACCATCTCGATAAGTAGAGAACTGATGAAGCCTACAGCTGCCTAGGATAAATCAAGCAACTTTATTGTTTCTTGTTAAGTTTACACACATTTTTACACGTTTGGTCTTATGTAAGTACGTTGGCGCATAGCATGCTATGAAGAAGCGCTACTAGTAGGTAGTTCACTTGCTTCTTTTATGAAATTTCAATTGAAAGGTCAGTAATTGCTGGAAATTATTTTTAGAAATCTAGAATCTCCAAATTTTAACATTTTCAATGCACAGCAGGAGTTCTTATGGGCCTAATATAGTTATTCTAAACCTCTCTCTCTCTCTTTCTCTTTGATTCTTGGCTTGTCTCCCTCGAATCGGTGACATATACCAGCTCTCCCCCTATTATGCAATCCTGTTGCATAACTTCGGGGCTTCGTCGGGCGGTTGCAATAGCCTCGCTCTAAGCGAAAATGCAACCAGTAGGATTTTTCGTTAGTTGACTTATATGTGTCTTTTCCTTTCGTGCGTATACGTATGAGACGTTTGGAATCCTTGGTTGTCGATTTTGTGCTAAAAGGGGTTAGTTCAGACAAAACGCACAACAAAGGTAATGATGGGTTGCGGTAAATGGATGGTTGTGAAAAGTATGGGTGAGGGATATTCTCTGATATTTATTTTTATAATTTAATCTGATTATGGTCTAAACATCGTATTAATAATTTAACTATGGATAGATTTAAATTTTTAAGAACATCCGTGAAGGTAAATGGTGTTCGAATCCCTTTTTGTATAAGTTCAATGTAGATGTCATGATTAGGAATAATATTAATAGGGCATTCAAAAAAGATATGATTCAGATTTTCCAAGCCCCCGCATTCACAATATGGGGAATCCATTACGCCTATTCGATACAGATGTTCTTTAGTAAGACAGTGCCCTGTTTTCATCCGTATTATGGTGGTAATGTGCCTAAGGCTCATCCACGGAATTTTAGAATGCCAAATATATTTTGGATAATCTGGGTGAATATTGAGATAGGATCTACCTTTATGTTGTATATTTTGTTGCCATTGCATTTGAAATTCGTTCCTAATATCATTGTAAAGAAGTGGTAAAATACTATTCTTATCCACTTTGATATTTAATGGAACATTAAGAGCTGTTCCTATCTTGGCCAATTTATCAGCTGTTTCATTTCCGTCAATTCCCGAATGTCCTGGTATCCACGCAAATTTAATTTAGTTCTGCCAAATATGCCATTTGTTTAATATTCATTGTGATATAATCCAAATCTAAGTTAACCGTTTTTATGTTTAGCTTGTCAAGGGCACTTTTGGAGTCTGTACATATGAAATATTTATTCCATTGTGTTTCCAAGCATTTGTTCATTGCCTGATGGATACCAATCATTTCAGCTTCACAAATATTAGTGAAATCCCCTAGCCGGGAGGAAAAGGAGAAGTTCTCCTTTGGAATATAGATTCCAAAACCTACTTTGTTTCCTACCTTGGATGCATCTGTAAAAACCAATGTGTATTGGTCGTTATTTTCTTCTATAAAGTTCTGAAATTTACATTTACTGGCAATATCATTTTTCCTCAAGTTGAGGTCCGACACATTTGGTTGATATGTGTAAATGTCATTCAAAACTATGACAGGGTAGAATCTTATTTTTGTAAATATGTTGAATATATGGACTGGCTCTTCCTAAAGCTTCCACCATCAAGGGCTGTTGTCGTGACCTCCAATATCCCATGTTGTTATCACAAATTATTTTCAAGGTTTGAATGATATATATTATGGGGGGTTATGATCTAATCTTGTAATTAAAAATTTTGTTGCTAGCCATTGTCTTCTATGGTCGATACTCATTTCACCACCTGTCTCTGCCAATAGCGCGTTTATTGGAGTGGATATCATAGCACCCGTTATAATGCGCATAGCTTGATTATGCGTCTTATTAATTTTGTCTAGGCTTTTTTTGGAACATGGTTTGTATAATATGCTACCGTAATCTAAATGAGACTTGACTATGCCTTTCATGGCCATTATCATAATTTTAGGGTCTGCACCCCACCATACCCTACAAAAACATTTCATTGTGTTTATTCCTTGATTGGCTTTATGTATCATATTGTCTATATGTTTATCCCATTTGAGGTTGTAAGTAAAAGTGACACCTAAGTATTTAACATCATTCACTACATTAATCAATTGATTGCCCAATATTATTCGTGGATTTATCCTTTGTCTTTTGTTAGTACGGAACCATATTGCCGTGCATTTGGGTATGGCCAGTTCTAACTCATGTTCTATCATCCATTGGTTTATATATATTGAATCAGAAATGAATAATATTATTGATTGGTTTAATTATAAATTACTTACCATAAATTTTGACAAAACAATGTTCCTCCCAATAACAAGCTACAAAAACAAACTACCTCACTACAACACTCTAGAGATAAATAATCACAATAAAACAATAACAATAAAACTTACTGAGAATGTAAAATATCTAGGCATTATTATAGATTGTCATCTTCGTTGGAATAATCACGTTAATAACGTTGTTAATACAATCAGAACCTTTTTGGGACGATTCAAATACCTCACAAAAATCTTACCTTTACACCTACTCAAAATGCTTTATTTTACTCTTGTAGACTCCCGTATAGCATATGGAATTATCGGATGGGGTGGCATCACGAATGTATATCTAGAAAAATTGAACACACTACAGAAATATTTCTTGAAAATCATATTAAAAAAAGAAAGAACCTACCCATCAGATAACCTATACAAGGAAGCTAGGACACTAGATATTCGACAGATATTCTTTCTTAAATCAGTGTGTTTTTTACACAAAAATAGGAAACATATTGACTTTCTTTCGCATAATTACCCAACAAGGGCTAAATATTCGAATAAGGTTAAAACTACATCAGCGATAAAAACAGTGGGTACAAAATGTCTTGCGTTTCTAGGACCAAGATTTATAAATATTATTTCACAAAGCTCCCTTTTGAACATTTCTAATTCTGAAATACATTATAGGAATAAGGTTAAGTCATTTCTATTAAGCAACCAGAGACAACTTATTCATAACTTCTTTAACTAAAAAAAGCCAAGATAATTATATGTACATCAACTCAGTCATATTCTTACATAGATCCTTTTTTAATTTTTGTATATGTATGTAGTAATTATGTTGATATATAATATGTGTTTGAGTATATGTGTGCTTCTATTTAAGATATATTAAGATACGGACAGCAAAATTCTTGTTCTTCTTCTATTCATTTCTTTGTGTCATAAAAACCTATATCTAATTCATTATTATGTTTATTATATTATATCTATTGTGAGTATTTCCATTTCCGGTGAGATTCAATTATTTTGTTAAGTCATTATTAAATACCTCTTAGATTATAAGTATTTTATATTGGAGAAATGCTAGTGAAAAATAGACATTGCAGTGACTAGTTCAACCTCAATTCTTAATTTTTATTAACTAATTTTATGTATACACATTTGCACCACGGACAGCCTATGGCTTTGTGGTTCTCCATGTTTATTTGTAAATTTCTTTGATGTAACTTATATCCATTTTATTGAAATAAACAAACTTATTATTATAATGTATAAACTGTGGTTAGTTTTGTTTTCAATCTCTACAATATCTTTTCCTTTTACCAACAATACCAAATCATCCGTATATGCTATAAGTCTACTGTGATTGGGAATTATATTGAATAGGGAGCAAAAGTATATGTTGAAGAGGGTAGGACTCAAAGGCGACCCCTGAGTCAAACCTTCGTTACCAGCCGTGGACCATGCATTTTTCCATCTATGTCTTGAACAAAATTTTTCCTATTATCTAAAATTTTAAATATAAGGTCAGATATGTCTATATTTACTCCGTATTAAATCAGGTAATGGTATAGTTTGTAAATGTTGACATTATCGTATGCTGCCCTGATGTCCAGGAATACTGCCATTACCGTTTGACCCAGCCCGAAGGCCATTTGTACATAAACTGAGAGGTAGACGATGCCATCCATGGTTCCTTCGCCCCTTCTGAATCCTGTTTGGTATTTAGAAAGTAATTGGTGCTTTTCTATGTACCACTCTAATCTTAATTTAATGATTTTTTCTAATGTTTTCAATCCACAAGAAGCAAATACTATTGGTCTCAAGTTATTCAGATCATCAGAGGGTTTGTTGTTTTTATTTATTCCAATTATTTCAAATTCTTTCCATGTTTCCGGAAGGGAATCACCCTGTAGTATCAAATTATATATATATATATATATATATATATATATATATATATATATATATATATATATATATAAAAATATATATATATATATATATATTAAGTGATGCGCATACCATTTTGAAACCAAGCCTTTTTTTATTTAGAAATCTCTTGCTATCGATTTTTTTGCTGCTATATAATTTTCTAAAGAGGGGTTGTCCCTGAACGTTTCAAGATTTCTTTTCCTATCCGTTACCTGTGCATCGCATTCACTATCCCACCAAGGGTTCCCAGGTTTACCTTTATTTATATTTGATTTCTTGGGTATGTGGGCGCTTGCTGCCTCATACATCAATCGCGTCAACTCTTCATAAGAGTATTAGTATTATCACTTGTGTCTAATAGATATTCATGATATTTGTTCCAGTCGGCTTCATAAAAATTCAACTTTTGTTCATTATTTTTTTCATTTGTTAAAATTGTGCTATGACAGTCATAAGTGCACAAGGTGGGGTAGTGATCGCTGTGGCCGCAATCTCCCAGAACTTCCCATATACAATGCCTCGCTATGTTACTCGATACAACTGTTATATCAACCGGGATAGGGTTGCCCTCCGGGTTACACATTCTGGTTGTCGTTCCATCGTTCATAATTACGAATGCTTCTCCTTCCAGTATAGACATAAGAATTCTACCATTGTGGTTTATATATGCGCTACCCCACAATGGATGGTGGGCGTTCATATCCCCCATCCAAATAATATCACCCTCTGAGTCATTCAATATTGTATGTAATTTCGAATTTAATGGAATATTATTAGCAGTACTATACATTGATTCCGTGTAATTTGATAATGAGTATTTGACTTTCTTCATTTTGAAATGGTATTTTCAAACCTAATTGTCTGAATGTGAGATTATTTTTTACTAGAGTGGCAATGCCACCGTACCCGTCGTTCCTATCTTGTCTGATAATGCTGTAATATTTGATATAGAATCTAGTATCCCTTTTTAGCCATGTTTCATTCAATAGAATGACATCCGGGTCTACTTCATGAATGCAGTTGATTAGATTGATTTTATTACTAGATATACTCCTAATGTTCCATTGTAGGATTTTAAGCATTGGTAATTTGTAAGATCCCATCTCAATATTCATCGGCATAACCTGAATTTAGTTCATCCAAGTCCTGCCTATTATGAATTCTATTATAGTTAATTATTGTATCGATTACTTTTGGTTTTACATTCTCTGGTAAACCAAAGAATGAGTCATAAAATTTTTTGATAATTTGTTCCTCTATTCCCCTGTTAGATTGTGGTGGTATAGAGTTGGACGAAGAGAGTTCGTAAGATCCTCTATTTGAAGTTGAAGGGTTTCTCATGAAGTGATTCATCATAACTCCGGTTTGAGGTTGTGTTAATTGACCATTCGGATTAATCAATATTTCATTTAGGGCTTGTCTGTCAAACCCTGTTCGTGATATTTGCGATCTTGTTTTCACGGTTTCAGAATAGGATCTTTTATTTCTAAACGTGTTCCCCCTATTTACCGTTTCTCTTTGCTCTACCGAAAGTCTGTTCGGAGTATTTGATCTGTCATTTAGTACAGGGTAATCTCGCGGGTTTCGATTAACTTCTACATAATTCTTTGGAAAAATTGAACCGCCTCAAAGAAGGTTGAATTGTCAAAACTCATTTTTTCCCTAATCAATTTTTGTCTTAAATATTCCGGACATTTTCTACTATTGGTTTTATGTTGGTCAGTATTACAGTTTCTACATCTTATTTTTTCACATGTATCATAGGCTTCATCAGAGGTATGAATCTCCGCACACTTAAAACATCTCTTTTTGCCTTTACATTGTTTTTTTGTATGGCCGTACATCAAACATGAAAAACATTGAATGACCGGGGGTATATATGATGATACATTATATCTCATGTGATAAGCTTCAACAAATTTGGGGAGAGCCAACCCCTCAAAGGTGAGTAGTAATGTGGATGTTGGTACATAGATATTTTCCCCATTTTCCCTAATTCTACGGTTTAGTCTCCTTATTCCCATGATTCGGTGTGATGGATTTTTAATCATGTGTTTAAGTTCCTCATCTGAAAAGAACTGATGTATGCCCCTTACAATTCCCTTACATGTTACATAGTTATAAGGTATATAAGCATGGTATCCCTTCGCCAAAATCTGTTCATTTGAAACAAAAGAGTTCGCACTCTTGCAATTATTGAATTCGACACTTATTTCATTTTTACCTTTATTTTTAATTCTGACTATATGTTCTAACTTTAAATCAAAGATATCTTTTGCAATTTTTAGGTGATTATGTCTACCAATATTATTAACCGATATTTCCGTAGCTTCTATCATGACCATGAATGGTCCTAATGACCCTTCTTTATAAAGAATTGTGTCTCGTTTTTCAGTTTTTTCCCCTTGTTTGTCTTCATTTGTGTTTACTTCATTCGTTTTTTGTGTTTCATGTGGCCTTGAAAAACCTGAATCTACCATTTGACTTAAATTATCATAATTTTGAGTATTAGGAAATTGGGATGTGAAGATTTCTTCAACTTCCCTATCACTATCATCAATATTATTTAAATCTATATCTTCATCTAATGTATGTTTTCTTTTGGGGGAGGATCTCCCCCCGAGTCCCCGTCCATTTTGGTGTTTTTCCCTCACTAAATTTTGTAAGTTGTACCAATTATACAAAATATCAAAGAATATGAAGATGAAACAAAAATAAGAATGTGTTAGTAATGATATGAACACCTGTGAATTTTTATCTTCCAAAACGCCTTAAATTCAATTTTCGCCAAAACTCGATGCTCACACTACGAAGGTTTGCACGAAAGTCTCTATTCTAAACCTAATCTAAGTTTTTCATATATTGTTTGAACTTTTCACATACTGTTTGAACTTTTCACTTGCTGTTTGAACTTTTCACTTGCTGTTTGAACTTTTCACTTGCTGTTTGAACTTTTCACTTGCTGTTTAGACTTTTCATGATCCACAACCAACAATTTTTTATTATTATAGGGTATTTGGGATACATGTATTTTATTTCCTCAACCTACCACCACATAATCAGCCAATTTTCTTCTGACTTTCTTACGTTTATCAAGACATTGTAAATATTTAGTATCACAGCTTACTGGATAAATTATCTATAGTCTATTTTCAAGCTGTGTGGTGCCCAACCAAACTGTTACATTTCCATCTTATGAAGAATCTTGAATTTTATGTACCCATATTGTTCTACGACGTAAAGCTGCCGTTCACAATGACTCTTCTCTAGAATTTTTTATTTTTTTGTCACAATAATATAATAATTTTAATAACAAAAGAAGAGGTCACAATACCAACCAACGAATAGTGCAAATGAAAGCAAAATATAAATCATATAGTAGAGGCAGGAATTGCTCTGAATTTAAACAAACTTTCACACAGCTTCTTGATATGGATCAACTCAGAGCTTTTATAGGACCCTTATTCCTGCAAGAATTATTCAAATCAGGGCATGAAGATCTTCGTTCCTTATAGGCTACTGATGGAACAGGAAGGGATATATTCAGAGCAACTATGAGTCTACCACGGTTCCTTTTTATTTTATATGCAATACGATTTGATAATGCCCTCACGAGAAAAGAGAGACAAAAATTGGATAAATTAGCTGCAATTTCTCAGGTTTTTGACACATTCGTGAATAATTGCCGTATGAACTATTGTCCAGGTACAAACGTAACTATCGATGAAATGTTAGTAGCTTTCGGTGGTCGCTGTAGTTTCAAAATGTATATCCCAAACAACCCAGCAAAGTACGGAATAAAGGTTCAAATCATGGCAGACTCAGTTACTCATTATATGGTCAATGCAGAAATATATTCCGGTGCAGACTCCAAGGAATCAGATAAAGATAAAAACAAGGATAAGGCAAGGAAGACACCAAAGTTATCCAAACCAACTGAAGTAGTTTTGCGTTTAGTAGAGCCAATAGTAGGGAGTTACAGAAATATCATCGCTGACAATTGGTATTCTTCAATAGAGGTTCTAACAGAATTGAAAAAAAAAGCAATTAACATATGTTGGAACATTGAAAAAGAATAAAAAAGTTATACCAAATTCGTTCTTACCAAAGAAGGATAGACCAGTAGGCTCTTCTCTATTTGGTTTTCAATCAGATAAAACCTTGGTTTCCTACGTTCCGAAGAAGAATAAAGCGGTTGTACTTTTGTCCAGTATGCATCACGATGAAGAATCCTACGACCAATAAGCCTGAAATAATTCATTTCTATAACGACACAAAGGCTGGAGTAGATGCACTCGATGAAAAATGCGCAAACTGTTCAACTTCTCGGAGGACTAGTCGTTGGCCAATGGTGATTTTCCATGCAATAATGAATTTTTCTGTTGTGAACAGTTTTATATTATATAAAACACACAAATCATCTAAGATAGCACGCTCTACATTTACGAAACAGCTTGGTATAGCATTATACAGGCCTCTCGTATGTAGGAGAATACTCTTTGAGAAAGTACCTGGGAAACTGCTCTCTTTGGGGGCAGATATATTCAAAATAGACTTACCAGCAAGGCAACAACCTCTACAATATAGAAATACATCAAAAAGAAAGCCATGCAGTATCTGTCCTAGCAAGAAGGACCGTAAAACGGACATATACTGCAAAAAGTGTAATTTGCCCATTTGCAACCAATGTGCCATTAAAATCTGCCCTGGATGTAAAAAATTAATTTTTCAAATTTTATTTGTAAAATAATACTTGGTTTATTTTTGATCACTACAATAAATGTTTATTCTCGAAATATTTCTATTTATTATGGAAAAAGTCAAAATGGGTCGTGATGACCCATCAGTAGCAGTTATGTTTCGATTTTTTCTGAGTAGCAGTTGGGGGTTAAGACGTGTTCGGTATGTACATGTCTGTTGACTCGTATATAATTGAAGAAGCACAGTGAACGGATTCGATTTGTTGCCAGTTGATACTTTCTGATTGTTTTAATTGTAGGCAATGTAGAATATTCTTGAATATCATTTGTTAATTAGCTTTGTGATCATGTGATACAAACAGATAGGCTTGCTCGGCTCAGTTTTTTATTAACCGAACGCACCTATGACATAATATATGTTAATATCTATGATAGAAATGCTCATTTTATGTTCTGTCGTTTGTCAGGGATACCAACTCAAGGTTTGAAATTGATCGCCGTTTTGTTTTTAAATAATGGTGAAATTGTTTTACCGCCTAAAAATATAAATTTTACCTTGTTCTTTGAAAATTTGAAATAACTGGTGTTATATTATATTACGTCTACAAATATTTCATAGTATAATTTTTACTAAACAGGTGCAAGTGCTGTGGATATTCGTTTAAGTTCAAAGTAGGCTGTGGAAAATAAAATATGTTAATTAAGTAATAATTTGTTTCATTAACGACATTTTGAAAATTATTTTTTCAAGCGTTATTTGATAGTGGAAATGGCTTCACACAATGAAAGTAAGTATAAATGAAATAGTTTTTCCAATAAAAATGAATTTTTACGGAGTTTTTATCTAATAAAATAATATGTGTTTGTCAGACCGAGACAGTTACAATATCAGAATATCAGACATATGTGGAAAGATTTTTCCTTGGAAGGAACAACATTGCGAGAAGTCTTTAAATCAAATTGCGGGACATTGTCTGATTTAAATAAGGAACCAATTGTACGCGTGGTATCGTTACTCGTCCACGTAAAACTTGGCAATAGATTAGAGAGCACTATAGACAAGTATTGTACATATATTATTCCATATCTGAAAGGTCCTTCTGGCTAGATTGTTCTCTAGTACCTCGCTTAGTTGGATTCTGTGAGCAACTGTCGTTTGCATCTTGGCGTGTGAAGACTGGTAGCGAGACCAAGTCTGTGTATAATCGTGATA
Organism: Chrysolina oricalcia; assembly: GCA_944452925.2. Classification (NCBI taxonomy): domain Eukaryota; kingdom Metazoa; phylum Arthropoda; class Insecta; order Coleoptera; family Chrysomelidae; genus Chrysolina; species Chrysolina oricalcia. Next base: position 36,831,846 of record OX101828.2, on the reverse strand, counting down.
ATGTAGGTTGCACTTACGAGTAAACATACATTCCACAACTGTTCTGCAGTTGGTTCAAAATTTAAATCAGGTGAAGTTTTGTTATCTGTTTTAAAGAGTTCTTGCAAAGTTGTTCATTTTAGGTGAAGATCTCTACATAAATAATTGACATAGGTACATATTTAACATCTGTCGAGGTTTTGGCTATGGAAATAGTTGTTATTTATCAGACATATGCCATACAATGTGTACAAGTTATAGTTGCTTGTTAAAGAATTGTTACCGATTACTTGATAGTCATTGGAATATTCCAATGACTAGAAGTATTAATATAATACTTCTTGAAATGAGTATTCTACAAATATATTTATCTATTTATTAATTTTAGGAATAAATCATAATATTTAAAGATTGCAAAATTCATTAATTTTATCTTATATCTAAAAATACTAGTACTATATAAAAAAAAATTAAAAAGATGAGAAAAAAAAATTATACTTATGGAAAGTAAACCCATTTAAAAAACTTGGTGTTAACTAAATATGTTTTGATTGTTTTTTTTTTGTTTCTTTAGATTTTATTAAAGAAGAAGTAGTTGATCTACTTCATATGCCCTTCAAAGGGTACAATATCGTTTATTATTTAGCTAAAGACTTGAACATGGATAGAGGATTTGCCAGAAAGTGAGTATTGTGGTATATATTGAAATTTTCGCTATTTTTAATATGTATGTAGTGCAATAATTGTAGTAGCAAATGTTAACTTTTTGAAATTTATATGAACAAACAAAAATGCCCCAAAATAAGAAATTTACAAGAACTTATTTTGTTCATTGAAAATTTTGACACTATTTTAATGACAATTAATATTATAGTATTCAATATTCTCATTTTGCATAATCAGGTCACGTGAATCATTTCCTATGAAAACATTTCAGTAACTTATAACTACTTATAAACTCATTTTTGATCACTTGTTTGTTTAAAATTGTTGTTCACTCAAACACATTGTCACTTCATACCTATATTGATTTAACTCCTTTGCTATATCATTCTTCTGTTTGTTGTTGTACCTGCGATCAAGTGTAGCACTTCCTTACACTTGTTCTCACTGTTCTGATGATAGCCTTAAGCTCGAAATACGTGTCTACGGTTGCATATTCATAGAGGGATATAGGTACATAATTTTTGGTGTGTTATCCATGTGTTTATTGGGCTGTGATTCAGGACTTCAGAAATGTCGGTAATATCGGTTTTAGTTTCAAACGATTTTAAGTGACTCTATCTATTGTCGGTAAGTTTAACAGTGCTGTAATTATTAGTACAATGATTAGTTGCCATGATTAGTTACCGTGTGCCAGTGACGCGCCTGGCGCGTTCCCGATTTCTTTATTTATATTTGCCAAATCCAATGCTACCTTATAACGTATAGTATCGAAAATGTACTGGCACATAAAATGAAGTGTAATTCATTTCCAAGAACACTTGGTAAATGTATGGACGTTATTTTTGTTAACCAAAATAAATTTCACCTTGAGCCAGTAACGCGTGTGGCACGGTCTCCCTCTCATTAATTTATTTGTGTCAAAGCTATCATTCAATGCTGAGTATTGAAAATATATTGGTAAATAGAATAAATCAACTGAAATTCATTTGTAGCAACAAAAGGGGTTCATATGTAGGTGTTAATTTGGTTGAGGTTTTAAGGCAAATGTTGTATATCACTCGCATTGCATTGAACTTGCTTACATCACATGAAGAAAATCATCACACAATTCTTATATTTGCATGGAAAACTGCAGAAAAACGCCTATTTCAACGTATCTGTTATGCAATTGTATGGAAGCGCCTAATTCTCAACCAACTTATTCTTGCACGTCATGATATTGCATAATATATTATTAAAAAAATTGCACCCCTCGCCCTATTATTTTTATATATGAATTTTATTTTATTTGTATTGCGTCAATAGTAAAAAAAAATTGCGGCTCTACTTGAATTTGTTTTAATAGTTTCGATACAAAATGAAACAGTGTACCTTCAACTTCAAAAAAAGGAAAGCATCATTATAAACTTGCAATGAACAGAACTGAGTTGATAGCAGTATTAGAAGGATCTGATGAGGATGAAATGAATGACATTAATCTTTCTGACGGAAGAAAACGAGAGGTAATAGTCATCATAATCCTCAAGGTGAGGATTTATCGCAAATCCAGCAATTCGTTGAAGAATATGGTCAACATCAAAATGAAAATGAAGAAAGATCGCAGGCAGATGCCTGATCAACCAAATGATGATCGGTATTTCAAAATTAGACCAGTAATTGAAGCTGTTCGGCAGAAATGCCTTGGAATTGAAGAAGAGAAAAGGTTTTCTGTTGACGAAATGATGATTCTATATAAAGGAACTAAGGCAGGAAGTCGTCGCCAGTATATGCAGAAAAAACCTAAAAAAATGGTGATTCAAAATATTTGTGCGCTGTGGAGTTTCAGGTTTGGTGTATGATTTTTTCCCTATGGAGGGGATGACTCGTTCAGGAACATACAATTCACTGCCTCGGAAGAAGAATTTGGGCTTAGCGGAAAAACTGTAATTGCACTAGCCAAAACTATAAATAATCCAACCTGCAGTGTGATTTATTTTGATAATTTCTTCACCTCTCCAGATCTTGTACACTACTTAAGAAACGAGAAGGGAATAGCAGCACTTGGAACATTACGAGCCAATAGATCTAGAGGTTGTGATTTGAAAAGTGATAAGGAACTAGCAAGATTAGGAAGAGGCTCTTTCGATCAATTGTCAAATGGTATGATAATAAAGCAGTATTATTGTGTAGTTCTTATGTTGACGCATATCCTATCTCACAGATAAAACGTTATGTCAAAGAAAATGCACAAAAAATTGATGTGCCTTGTCCACAGATTGTAAAACATTATAATACACATATGGAAGGGGTGGACCTGGCAGACATGCTAGTAGCATTCATTATACAGAACTGGATTCCGGAGTCATCGATGGTATATGTCTATATTCTCTCAAGTATTAGATATTTGTATAAACAATGCTTGGCTTCTCTATCGCAGAGATCTAACGCATTTTGATAAAGAAGTAAAACCGATGGCCTTAAAACAATTTAGATATAAGATTGCAGAAGGCCTTTTACTCAGGGGAAAGAAAAGAGGTAGACCACCAGCAACTGAAATCCCAGTGCCGAAAAAAAATATTTGGACGCCTCTGAAACCACTGCCAAGTGAAGATATTCGAAAGGATTCGACTGGACGTTTTCCAATATATACCAAAAAAGGAAGATGCAGAAACTGTCCGAAGGGTCAAACTAGTATAAAGTGCAATAAAAGTGCAGTTAGGTTATGCCTAGTACAAGAAAGAAACTGATTTTATGATTTCCATAACGATTAGAAAACATGACAATTTCAGTTTAAACTTGTTTTTTAAATTGTATTACCCATTATTTTACTGAACCAAAAATCATGAAGTTCCTTTTTGTAAAAGTCTAAGCTTATTTTAAATTAATACAAAGTTTCTAAACTGTAATTTTTTTACTTCTTTCATGCATTGCAGCGTATCTCATGAGATACATGACTAATGTCATGCTTATCAGGCAATGTATCTTAAAAGATCCGTATAACAACAACCCTATAGCAGGCAAAGTATCTCCAAAGATACATGTGTTCAAAAACCTCTAATTGATAAGAATATTATTTTTGGCGCTAGAAATCATTTATTCATTATATATTCAATGTAGAATGATGAAGAATAAATGTTTGTACATCAGATACATTTTTGCCAAGTTAATGGTAAGAGCATCCAGTTGCTCTTTAGCAGTTTGGCAATCCTTTATGATGTCCAAGTGCTTGTCTGAAACATCTTGTACTATAATTGCCTGTGCCTTTGCATCAATTTTCCTAAATTTATTTCTCACATCCTGTGGGGCACTTTCAAGGGGTGGGGCTTCTAGTGCTTCTTCACATTCTTCCTTTCTCATTATTGTCAATATCCTGAATTGCCAGTTATTGAAATTATTAGCTGATAAAATAGGCACATTTTCTACAGCCGCTCCAGCCATTTTGAAATTCCAACACGTCCAGATTTTGTCTAGAAGTTTTGAACACCAAGATTACTTTATTCACCTTATGATTTATTACGTGGGAAGTCTGGGCCCATAACCTGTTATATATTCTCTTGATTGCAAAAGAAAAACTCGTTCAGAAGTTTGTAACAACTTTATAATGCACAACAACTCATGCGGCGTACATAATACATGACCTGACAACAGTGACAACAGTACAATGCTATTCTAGAACATTTCAGAATAATCATAATGATGACAGCTAAAGCAGTGCCACCTATTAACATATAATCTAACTGAGATATATTAGATGACAGTTAACTATACTTTGGGTGACAATAAAGAAAAACATGTGATTCATTAATCTTTAAAGAAATGTCACTACTGGTATCAATATTCAACAGAATTGATCTAATATGGATCAATCAAATATATCAGAATATTTTACAAAGATCTAACCAGCATCTAGGTATTAATCGGGAATTTTACCGGAGACGAATGTATTTTAAGTTCCTGTCCAACCCTAGCCTTGACTTTGACACATTTTTTAACCAGAAATATTTCATATTAGTAAAGTAAACTCATTCATGCAATACATTCATTTCATTCCATTAACCTGTTTTCATTCTTGTGGTGAGTGTAACAACTACATTCTACACTTCACATATATAAAATGATTCAAATATAGGGTTTCAAAACACGACAGTTGGCAACTTGAACTGCTATCACAATTCATTACATTTTGACAGACTTGTTCAGTACAATATTTTTAACCAAGAGAACAAGCCTGATGTCAATAGTGTACAATCCTGCACCTAAAACCGTGCGGTAGAATCACACATTCAAAACCGTGCAGTAGAATCTCACACTTACAACCGTGCGGTAGAAGCCCTACGAAGAAATGCACAAATAATCTCACGTTGACCGATAGTGGGAGAACGGTTCATTTGTCTCGAGGGAATTGCCTACCTCTTGATGATATTCGGGCTTGAAGATAAGTTGTCAGGCCGCATGAAGTACAAATCCTATTCGGAGGTTTCCTAGATAACATCCTAAAAAATATTACAGCAGTAATCCAAGCTTCACTAGTGAAAGATATTTCACTTGTACCCGACCCAACTTATTCGAAACTGGAGAAAAGGGAGGGGACCAAGAAAGGAACCATCATCTTCGTCAGAATATGAACAGATTTAAACTAGTGGTAGAGAAATCCTTGATAAATCACCACTACAAAATTTGGCCTGCTAAAACTCACGTGTGCTCGAGACTGACTCTCTTTTACCAGATACCGCTACGATCTCCACCCACTCTACCACCTCCTGGGCCGTCATCCAAAATCGAAGGACACTATCATACCCTCGTGAAACAATTCCCGCCTTCAGGAACCTCGATAACCATACATATACACAAAATTTGCATTATCTTGCAAATAGATAAACAATGCAAAGACGCGAAATAGTAAGCGTAAAGGAGTGCGTTGTGCGTAAAGGGCCCTGAGATTACGAAGCACGTAAGATAACGAATTGCATATTAGAGGAAAGTCGCCTATTTTCGGATAGTTTCCTAATTTCGGATACCAAGGTTTTTCAGATGTTAGACTGTACTAAAAATTAAAAACCCCTTCCTGTCGAAGGTAAAGGGTAAAGGAATCTGTATATCTCCTAATATTTTATATTTCGGCACTTCTGTGTAAGATGGCAGCACAATTGTGAAAAAGCGTGGAACCAAATTTTTATTTCCTTATCGTTTTATATCGTATTTTTGTGCAAAAAGATCATTTTTAATTTCTGATATTTGAGCTTGGGTAAGTTAAAATGTTACTCAATATGACTGACTAGTCAAAATTAATAAATTACTAAAATGCAAAAAATTACAATTATCTAACCTAAAAAGTGTGATGTGGCCTAATTTCGGATAGTCGAGGGTTCCCGATTTCGGATATCCGCAATTAGGAACCCAAGAGTATCTCTATTGTCACGTCTACTAGTAAGCGTAAGTAACAGCAAAAAATTATTCATTTCAGATCAAAATGCCAAGAGTCCATATGAAACATAAAAAATGGGATACCAATCAGATGAAATTGGCGATTAATGCGGTCCGATGTAAAGAAATGGGATACCTTAAAGCCTCTAAGCAGTTTGGTGTTCCTAAAGCAACGTTAGAGGATTACGTCAAACAAACCAATAAAACTCCTGAGCAGCTATAGTTGAAGGTTCCATTGGAAGAAAGCCGACACTTTCTCCTGAATTAGAAGATTTAGTTTCGTATTGCTTAGAAATGGATAGGAGATTTTACGGACTCGGTCTTGGAGATATGAAAATACTCGCCTATCAATTAGCCACAAGAAATGGTTTACGCCATCCTCTTTCTCGTGTGAATGGAGCTGCTGGTAAAAAATGGTTGGGAGGATTTTTTGAACGCCATCCAAATTTAACTATTAGGAAATCACAAGGTATTTCGAAAGCGAGAATAAAAGGTTTCACTCCAGAAAACGTAAATAAATTTATTGGTCTGCACAAATGCAAAAAATTAATCATGATCCTGCAAGAGTTTTCAACGTCGATGAAAGTGGCATAACAACTGTGCAATCCAAGAATGCTCGTATTGTGGCTTTGAAGGGAAAGAAGCAAGTTGGAGCGGTTACTGCTGCTGAAAGTGTTGACGTAGCGTAATATTCCAGTAATATATTATTACTGTGTATTTCCAGAAAAAGACAATACTTTGCAATAGAAAGGTGTAATATATTTTTATACTTGTTTATAACAAAAAACATCACCAATGACATATTGACATTAACACAGTATGATTATATGAAAAACAATACAAGATGTTCACAAAGTATCTAAACTATAAATGATGATAATTGCCATTTCAACAGAAAGAAGGTCACTGGTGACTGTCGTTTTTTGTATGAACGCAGATGGTGGATTTGTTCCTCCCTTATTCGTTTTTCCCAGAAAAATTATGAAACAAGGAAATGCACTAAAAATCATCGAGGAACCTAAAGAAGATATCGTCAGATCTGAGGATATCAGCCCATAACCTTCTCATAGTGGCACTTCAGGATCTAATAGGGGAAGAAAACCTAGACAAGGCTCTAGCCACGTGATCACAAGAGAGAACAAGAGAGGAAGAAAAAGTTGAAGGAAAAGGGCAAAAAACCGAAACTCAGTTCTGAATTAGCAGAATGCAGTAAAAAGAAAGTTGTAAAAGTCATCAAAACAAATAAAACTTCGCAAAAAATACAAAAGGAAAGAATTATTGTAGTGAAGATGATTCATCAGATTTTGAAAGTGAGCCAGTGTTGGATGACGATTCGGATATCGACGTCGACGATGAGGACGCAGAATGCATATTTTGTAACGGTTTATACTCTGAAGATGTACAAGGTGAGCAGTGGATTCGTTGCATCAAGTGCTTTAAGTGGACTCATGAAGCATGCGCTAACTCAAACAAAACGAAAAAGTATGTGTGACTTTTGTTTGGACATTTAATTCTCTGATTTCGAAAAATTGCCTCTAATTTCGGACACTAACCGAAATAAGGAGCCTCTTTTTTATTTACATGTAAATGTACTTGGTTTATTTTTTTCGTTTAAAAGAGAGAAACAATTATAATTAAATGTGTTTATATTAACTATTGTTTCATTACAACCTATTGCATGGAAGTTGCATAGAAAAATCGTTAATAAATAATTTTTTTTGGTATTATCAAAACAGTATACGAAATTAGGCGACCTTCCTCTACTACCAAACTTATTGTTTTAAAATCAAGAAATCGATCTACTATATCTCCAATGACTTGCGCAGTATGGTAGTTTCTGTATTTCGGCGACAGAGCGTTCTAGTTCGTGTTATAATTTTTGAGGTTATCGAAATAAGAAATTGATTCAACTGGTAAGTACTAGACAGTTGGTCAGAGGTCTTGGGTTCTTGGAAAACGGTCTTGTAAATGGGTTGCGGTCAAACATGACTGTTACGCAGGTATTTTGAGAATTGTTGTGTAAAAGCCGACTCCATGGTCTGGTAGCCACTGCCATGTCCGTATTCATAGGTCGACTTGACAGACCATATATATGGTCTGTGGACTTGACATTTGACGTGTTAGAGGCATCTGGCAGAGAGCAAGAGGGCAATGGCGTATGCTTAGGAACGCTTGTACCTGAGAGAATAAATGGTTGCATTATTGTATCTTTGTATCCTAAGAACCCACTTCCAGCAGAGACATAACAAGAATAGTTTTCAAAAACATAGGAAATGTCGTTTGTAGGTAACAACAAAGTAGCTAAGATGACTTTCGTCATCTTTTCCGAGGTTTTCCTGGACTTTCTCAGTGAAAAATGCACCAATCTGGTCGTATAAAAAACCATTTTGTAGGTTTTATAATTCTCTAAAAAAGTTTTATTTTCCTCCTATACTTTTTGAGATATTAGCGAAAAAACAAAAAAAAATGAACTTTTTTCATAATTCCTTGTTTAGAAAATTCCACAAATCGATTTTGTGAAAACAATAATATTCTCATACTCATAGAAAACCGTGCAAGTCATCTGACTTTGGAAATAGTAAATCTATGAAGAGAAAATGTTATCGCGTTAGTTGGATTTCCACAACATACCAGTAGTCATCGTCTCCAGCCCCTAGATGTATCCTTATTTGGTCCGCTGACAGTAGAGCATGTGAACATTTTCTGACTAATAACCCTGGCAAAATTATATTGCGTATATTTTTAGTACAGCCCGTTTGAAGGTTGCTTTGGTGGCCAATGCAAACAGCAGATTTCGTGCAACTGGCATAGACCCATTCAATTGTGATAATATATTCACACACTTAGATTCTGAGACAGCAAAGACGAAGACTGAGATAGAACGAGAAACAACAGCTCAAAATCCAGAACCATCTGTAAATGTGAAAACGGAAATTCAAGAACAACCACGAAAGGAAACCGAAGCAGGAACATCCACGCTTACAGAAACAGGACCGATTGAGGATAGTGCGATTGGTCTTCCACCCCTCCCAAGAGGAAGTCAAAAACGGCGCCGTACAAGAAATTTCAAGCACCCCAGATGAGGATGCTTTACTAGCAAAAATGAGGAGAAAATCGAGAAAGAAATAAAGAAAAAACTTCGAAATGATTAGGCATCCACTTAATACAACGTATGCTCCTAAATTCCTTATTCCTCTTCAAAAAATATTCAGGTAAAAACATGAGTCTTCATAATTTTCGACTAGACGTTGTTAAATATTGAAATACCCAATATTAAAGCTGCCCAGACAAATGACCCAACGTCACTACACTGGCAAAAATTACATCTGTAAACAAAGAAGATGAAACAAACAAAAAAGGTTGTAGAGTTTGTTCCCAGAAAAAAATTTAAAAAATGACATTGTACTATCGTGAAAGATGTCCTTAACAACCTAGACAGTATGTAATGGTGGATTTATGCAGCAGTCATAAGTCATAAGTTTTAAGTCATAAGGAACAATAGTCGTCACTGATAGGTTGGAATAAACGGATCAACCAATCATTGAAGAATATTCTTCCTTATGACTTAAAACTTATGACTCATGACTGCTGCATAAATCCACCATTAGAGACTGCTTCGACGCTACCCATACATTTTTTTTATATTATTAGACTTCAACACAAATATTTTCCTGTTTTTCTTATTTTATTGGGGAAAGTGTATTATTTTTGTTGATCTTTTTCTGATTTTATTTTATTCCAAGAGCTCGGATATTTTATTTGCTGCTTATCAACAAAATGAAAGTATACTTGTCACGGATCCGTGTCGACGAGAACTGCACAAAAAAAGAAGGCCTCATCGAGCAAATTGTGATAGTTATCAGGTATATAGACGAATATCAGGTTAAATTATATCAAATTTATTGATGCCTATTATAACTCTTTTTACAATGGAAGTGGATATTACAAAAAAGTAACTTCAATTTATCGTAGGTTTTTTCCATTTCCAAAGGATTCATGTTTTGGTTCAATTTTCAATTGAGAATATTTCTCTGTACTATATCAGTGGAATTATAATAATTAAGCTCAGAGTGCTGATATTTTTATTAACACTTTGTGTACCAGAAATTTCATTTTAGCCCTAAATTCCAACATAAATATTACCTCTTAGCCGAATTCTGCAAACACCAACTTTAGATTTTACAGAAAGAAAAAATTGTGATAGGTATTTTTCTGAAGTTTATGAAGCCGTCTCATCGGTTGCTTCAGATTTACAGATTGAACTGAAATTACCACGGCTAAGCGGAAGGCAAATTCATAGAAACAACCATGAAACAAATAATTCAGAAACGAATTACTGGAGATCTCCATACATACCATTACTAAAAAGTGTAATAAGTAACCTGAAGAATAGATTTTTTCAAGAAATGTTAGAATGCTATGATCTGCGACTTATTTTACACACAATTATGTGTTCCAGATAGCGATGAGGATTTCGATTCCAAAATTAGAATTAGAAATGTTTCGAAGAGTTACCCTCGTTTCTAATGCAATTTTTATTGGCCCTGACTAAATTATTTTCATCAAGCTTCAAACTCAATTTGTAGTTGAGGTACTTGTGTCCCTTGGCTTTTCAGCTCTTCATATGCTGTCTTCGAACAGAGTATATGTAAGGCCCCACACATGCCATGGTAATAAGGGAGAATGTGCGATCTGTAAAACCGAGAATGAACTTCATTCAACTAGACGGTTCAGCTCCTCGTAGTTTCGTCTTTTGCCTTATAGACGGAAAAATCTGTTTTGAATCATGCGATAAAAGATAATTTGTTTTAAGTTTGCATCGCATCATGTAAATTTTTCTGGAAAAATATTTCAACAAATATTGAAATATTACTTATTTTCCCAGCAGTGCCGTCTCAGACAAATTCGAGTGAACTATTATCGTTTTTCAAGAAGACGGTTCATATATTTCTAGTGTAATTTTGACCAGAGCATTATAGGAATACTAACAGGACCTAACAAGTTAGGCAGACACCTATCACTCATAGGTATAGAAGACAGTCCCACTTGCCGAAAATGCGAAGAAGACGAAGAAACTTCATCTCACTTCCTCGGCGAGTGTGAGGCATACGGGAGGCTAAGATTTGGAACCTTCGGAGTTGACAAACTCCAACAAGAGGAACTAATCGACTTGGAGTGGTCGGACATACTGACCTTCATTATGAGGTCACAAAGATTCGAAAAGGAAAACTAAGAGGATGAATGTAGATAAGTGGAGAACAGCGGATGGCAAAAAGGGTCCATGAGGGCCTACTTGCCTGGCTGCGGTCGCGGCCTCCCCAAAGAACTACTACTACTGACCAGAGCAAGATTTTTTCTAAATTAGGGCCAGAGGATAAAAAATAACGTAACATTTTGGGAAAGTAACTAACCATTTACGCAGGATATGCCATTTCTAAAATTATCTTTTACCACGTTGAAAAAATTACACCAGCCTTACCCTCACCAAAGAATCGATTTTTATAGACCTTGTATTCATCGTATTATTTTGTTTCATCATATACCAGAGATCTCAATATTCTAAAAACTGACGGAGACTCCAAAATTTTCATACAACGATATAATTGCTACGAATTTTCAATTGTTCTCAACTCAACAACTACTGTCCTTGTATTGCTTGTTTACAGAAATTCGTGTGTAACCAGGTTCCTTTTTATTCGATTCTGGTTTCTAAAATAAACCAACTCACTACGTTTAAATTACCAGGAAAATGTGAACATTCTTCATCAAATTTCTTGAAGCGGTGCTAATTTGAAAAGCTGTTGCGATACTCTTCCGCAGTTTTCAGAAGCCAAATTCCAGCTCTTTTCCCTTCCAAATAATTTTGATGTTTGGAAATCCAGGAACAAAATGCAAAAAAAAACAAATGGCATTTCCAATGAGTTACATGCTAGGATCAAAGAAGCTGTCCATGATTTCCCAGCAGATGGACTCAATGGAAATAACCAGAATTTGATAACATATAATTATGGCAGATTTCAACAAAAAGTATAAAATATATCATCAGAATTAACAAAACTGTGAAAATCTGACATACTATTTGAAATGACTGACTTGCTGATGAAATTATGTAAACATGGAAAGTACACATTTATCGGCTTCTGTGGAGGTTTGTCTATACCATTTTCTTCAGGTCTGTGTTGACAAAGTTCCATCTTGATAGGTAGATTACATTTCTGAAAGAAAATAATCATTATTCATTTAGTAAACATGCCTGAAAATTTGGTATTATTCTATCAATGGATAAAATTGAACGGATATAAAATGTTCAGAAATTCAGCCTTATTCAGAGATACATTAGTTTGTAACGAAGTCATCGTCCATAGATATACTAATAAGTCTGGTAACTCTTTTGATGTGGTCGAAAAGTGCCGCTCTTTTTGTGAGCGGTCGTAAATCATACGGACATCGTTGCGGCTATGCGAACTGTTACTGGCTTGCCCACCAGGCCGGCGCTCAAGCCAAACAGACAGCAGGGGACGCGCGAGGACCGGAGGGGATGATTTGGGTCGCTTGCGAGAGTGAGCGGACTCATTAGTATATCTATGGACGATGACGAAGTTACTCATTTTCTTTGAGAAATCAGCTGAATCGATTCAGGACCTCTATCGCCCGGTATAATTTTAATGTGCACATCGTCGAGCGAAGACTCGATATACGTAGCAATGGTGTCATCCTCGGCCAAAAATACTAAAAATAAAATTCACTTCGAGAGTATATCTGGGAGCGGAGCGCTGATAGGCTCCGCCCACCAACGGCTTTGCTCCGGCATTGGCCGGAGCAAATGTCGAAGACTTTTATTAAAGAAGCCAAGTTGGCTCTCTTATTCAGTCATCCGGGTGCCACGGAAGAGCCCAGATAGTGAACTCTTCTGGGAGATGTGGCCGGATGGCTGACCCACGGCTTCAAGCCTTTTATTTTTAGCTTATTCCGTTTTATAAAGTATTTCTGGTCAGGTTGTAGCTCCTCTTGAGAATCTAGAGCCTGGCATAGAAAGATGCAACGCCGTTGGTTCAACACCAACAATTTAAAAAAGAATTCGTACTGTTTGTTCCTGACTGATCCTGAAAGAAGAGTTCCGGAGTTGCTGTATTTGCGACTATGCTGTGCTCGGAGATATAGCTAGCCGGATGAGGTGGAATCCTCCGTCTTCCGGATCTCCGAGGACACGCATCTGTTGACAATGGATGGGAGGTCTAATCATAGCAAGACATTACAGGGAGATTTACTCCCGGGTGTCCCTGTTTGTTGCATCAGCTTGAGCTTGACATTACAGGGAGCTTTACTGGGTATCATCCTCAAGCTGAAAAGGCAGTTCAGACCTTCGCACTACAGGGAGGCTTACTCCCGGGTGCACTATTGAGTAAAATCCATAGTCGTGTTTGTTGAGCTGGCCGTCGAGCAATAGCAGACCGGTAGTAGTTATTGATTGCATCAGTTTGAACTTGGCATTACAGGGAGCTTTACTCCCAGGTATCATATTCAAGTTGAAAAGCAGTTCCGACTTTTGCGTTTCTAGAACATCCGAAGTATTGCCTGCTAAGCTCACCGTCATTCCGGGTGTCTCTGTTGCATCAGCTTGAGCTTGGCATCACAGGGAGCTTTACTCCCGGGTATCATTTTCAAGTTGAATACGTTGCATCAGCTTGAGCTTGGCAACTCAGAGGGAGCTTTACTCCTGGGTATCATATTCAAGTTGAACTTGTTGCAGCAGCTTGAACTTGGCATTACAGGGAGCTCTACTCCGGGGTATCATATCCAAGTTGAAAAGCAGTTCCGTCTTTTGCGTTTTTAGAACATCCGAAGTATTGCCTGCTAAGCTCACCGTCATTCCGGGTGTCTCTGTTGCATCAGCTTGAGCTTGGCATCACAGGGAGCTTTACTCCCGGGTATCATATTCAAGTTGAATTCGTTGCCATCAGCTTGAACTTGGCATTACAGGGAGCTTCACTCCCGGATATCATATTCAAGTTGAATTTGTTGTATTAGCTTGAACTTGGCATTACAGGAAGCTTTAGGCTGTTTGTCCACCGCCGCTGTTACCGAGACGTCACTGAGAAACGAGATTTTTTTAACCGAGTTCAATATGACGTGATGGGGAACGAGTGTCCACCGCGACCGTTCCCGTTCATAGCAGTTCAGTAAAGTCTTGCTGACGTGCGTGAGGTGCATTTTGTATATCTTATTTGGACCGCATATAACTTCTGCTTTTGTACAATGTATCAAAAAAACTAAGCAAAACTATAGTTAAAGGTATGCGCCGTTTTGCATAATATTGTACGTGAAAGAGATGGCTACAGAAGTGAAGATGTGTTCATGCTTATTGGGCACGATGGGTTGATTGATGTACCACGGGCAGGAAATGTACCGCATGGAGGACATTAGGAATAACTTTGCTCCATGCTTTGTAAGCCCAGAGAACTCTTTACCTTGGCAGATTAAAATAAACATAATAAAATTGTCAATTACTAACTCATTTCGTCTTTGTTTTTCTGGTCCATATCCTCGAAATTGAGCTCTAAAAAGAGACAAACTTCGCGTTATGCAAAATCTTATCTTTGCACACATCCTTCGTTTTGTCCCACGAAGATACTTTGCTTTCTACAAGTTCTATGAATGTGTAGACATCATGTTTAAATTTCTTAGCAATTTTTATTGCAATTTGCTAAACAAAACGAAAATCGGACGAACGGCCGGCGTGGCGCGACGACAATGTGTGGACAAAATCGAACTTGTATTGCCGGCACTTCGGTCCGTAGAGATTTCGGGCCGAGTTCTGGCGGTCAAACTCGAAATCTCGGCGACCCAGGTGACGGCGCTCGGGTGACGGACGTGCGATGGACAAGCGACCATTACTATGTATGTATCGCTACTTCGGCGCAGTCATCTCGTTCTCGGTGACGTCTCGGTGACGGCGGCTGTGGACAAACGGTCTTCCTCCCGGGTATCAGTACCACTTTTCGCGTTTCTAGAGCATTCGAAGTTTTGTCTGCTAAGCTCACTGTGGTTCGTGCATTTTACTCCCGAGTGCAAATTTTAAAGTTCTAAGCTTTCGATTTCTGAATATCTCGTGCCTGAAGGTGAATTGAAAGTCCGCTTGTGTATGCTAGTAGAGCTTTAACCCGAGCTTTGACCTGAGCATTAACCTGAGATTCAACCCGATCTTTGATCCGAGCTTTTATTCGAGCTTTAACTCAAGCTTCAACCCGGCATCAGTTGGTATGAATAAACATCATTAATTTCCATTGGCATTTTGTTTATTGCATCTGAAAGCAGCAGGTACCCAGGAATTGAACCCAACAATGGCAATGGAAGCATGCTTTTCTGGCCAACAGTAAATAGGTCGGTACCATAGCGACCCCTGGAGTATTACATTCTTCACTGAAGCTACCCGGAGCGAGTGGCCTTCCCACATTAAACAGAGGTGGCGCCCGAGAATTCCGAACCCTGGACTCGGGTGTCAAAGTGACCCGTAAAGCTCAAAGTGCTTTACAAGTTATTTTGCAATATCCAACATTGGTTATTCGGAAATCTCAATGTTGAAAAGTTGGCGTATTCCGACGACTACCGTAACCTATGTAGGAAATTAGCAGATAACTGTTATGTTCTTCATTCTTCTCCTGAAGTTGTCTACTCAGTGATACCAATAGCTAGAAAATTGACACATTCACCAAAACTTAAACTAACTGAAATTGTTTTTTTTTTGTTAGTGAAACTTTTTGTGTACTGTTTCATTTTATTGTTTTCTCCAGACTGATACGTCTGTACTAAAAAATGGTCCTGTAAAAAACAATTTGCAATATATCTCCAAGAATCCTATATTGATTCATGGTAAAATGGAGCTCAATTGGGGTCCGGAAGTGCTGAAGAATATTTGGCTAAATTTGATTACAAAATTAAATTCTTGTGGGAATGGGCCCATCCGCAGTGCCAGAGTGGAAAAAGGTTAAATTGGTAGGTATGTGTACTAGTGTCGACTTTAAGAAGCCGAAGCATTAGTCATCTTTGTACCTTCGGAATCTAGTCATAAAACTGAAAGTTTTTTGAAGCATTAAATATATTCTATTTCACGTAGTTCTTTTGATAGTGGAAATATAATATAATTATATTTTTTACAGGCCTCACTGAATGGAAATATACCTCTAAGAAAAAAGTTCCTGAAGGAAAAACAACTACAGAACAAGAGAGGAAACTCATTCAACTCAGTGAATCGGGAGCAGTTACTGATCTTCCTATTGAAAAAATAGTAGCTGAGGAGAAAGTTGTAGTAAAACTTAATAAATATATAAAACATTTTCATTAAATGATTTTTGGGAGAAATCTCAAAATATAACGGTTTATTTTACAGGTTGAAGAAGATCTAGTTGAATTCGAAGATGTTCCAAATACAGATGACATAATAATAGAAGTAGTCGATGAAACTCACCAGTACAACTCGCAAAAAAGGGAGTATTTTAGCACTTTACACTTTACTAACACAATAGTAATAATGTTTTAAGTAATCTAGCTGTAGTGGAAGAATAGAATGTGTTAGGAGATTGTAGTATATTGGAAATTATATTTTGAGAAAAAAAATTGTTGTAGATTATTTTAAAACCAAAAATATTTTTTAGATATATTGAGAAAAACTGTTTCCCTTTTCCAGGAATAACAAAGACTGCATGAGATGTCGTCTGTGATTCTTATGCAAAGGTAACATCAGAAACGAATAATAGTTTGGATAAAATAAGCCAGTTTTGGAAATAGCAAAAGCTTTCCATCGTGTGATATCTTGGGAAAAAATTATTTATTGTTATCGTTTTGAAGACATAACTGTTTAAGTCATTACTTTTTTAATACAATTCCTATATTTATTTATTATTAAAATGAAAGAATTTACTGTTTTAGTTTAGTTTAGCCGATGTTTCAATAACTTTGGCTGTCGAAGGTTCAAACCCTAGCGACTGCAGAATCGCACGTAAAAAGGTAAGACCTCGTTAATCCTTGGCTCGCACAAGTTTCGACTTCTGAAAGCGGACGTTCGTAAGGAGACGACAGCTGGTTGACGGAAAAAACAATTTTAACAATAACAATTAAAGTTGTGTTTGAAAACACCTCCAAAAAATATTTTGGAATCTCAGCAAAGGCTGAACTTTGGTTTACTGGAAATCTGATATGGGAAAAACAATTCAACGTCGCGATTATGGACCCACAGCCAATTGTTATGGTACCATTTTTGTTTTGCGGAAATGCTCTGTTGCCAAGTTGACCTCTTCGGATTACTGGAAATCTGATATGTAAAAAACAGTTGAACGTCTCGATTATACACCCTCAACCTATTCTAATGGTACTATTTTTGTTTTGCGGAAATGCGCCGTTGCTAAGTTTTGGTCACCTGGGATTACTGGAAATCTGATATGGAAAAAAACAATTGAACATAGCGATTGTGGGCCCTCAGCCAATTGTAATAGTACCATTTTTGTCTTGCGGAAATACCATGTTGCCAAACTGGTCACTTCGGAGTACTGGAAATCTAATACATAAAAAACAATTGAACGTCTGGATTATGGACCCTCAACCTGTTCTAATGATACTATTTTTGTTTGGCGGAAATGCGCCATTGCCAAGTTTTGGTCTTTTTGGATAACTGGAAATCTGAAATGAGGATAGTTCTGAGTGGATACCATACTATTCAATCAGATGATTGGGCAATGATATTTGAACCGTACAGAAATGCGCCAATGTTGCCAAGTCGTGGGCGCTGGAAATCATTAAAAAATATTTAAGGAAATTTTGCTCGAAGAATATCATTATGAATATTCATCCATCTTAATTTCATTTAGGTTATCTCACTTTAAATTAAAATGATATACTTTAGAAATTCTTGAAATAACTAAATGATGCGAAACAACGTTGAAATACTCAAGTTCTGGATTCTCAGTCAAAATGTCACAAATTATCATACTACTAACAGCTCACCGACTATATAAATGGTCAGGAGTTTGACATCAACTTCATTTCCATGGAAACAAAAATTACAGCGTGTCTCTTTCTGCTGGTAATTTATAAGATGCGAGCGCAGCGAGCATAGATATGTGATTTAATTTTTTAATACTAATCAGTGATCAAATTACCATCAACTTGAAAAGCTAGGTTAGTTCGGTTAGCTTAGATTGTGTCTCTTTTTTATACGATTAGAAATTCGGTCCACAGCCGAAAACGTGGGCAGTCAGAAGAAAGAAACACGCCGAAGGCCAAAGGCGTGTCTCTTTCTTCTGGTAATTTTCAAAATGCGAGCGCAGCGAGCTTCTGCTGTGATTTCACCTTTCCATCTTAATCAGAGATCGAATTACCAGCAACTTGGATCGCTAGGTTAGTTCGGTTAGGTTAGGTTGTGTCTCCTTTTTTAAGTTTAGAAATTCGGTCCATGGCCGTAAACGTGGGCAGTCAGAAGAAAGAGACACGCCAAAGGCATGTCTTTTTCCTCTGGTAATTTATAACAGCGCATTTCCTCAAAACAAAAATGACACCATTAAAATCGGATGAAAATTTATATTAATACTCAAAATTGAAAATTCCTCTCAAGCATCTCTGAATGATTTCCCGCATCCATAACTTGGCAATAGCGCATTTCCGCAAAGTCAAAATTTCATAGCACGAACCACTTGATTGAATAGAATAATGTCCACTTCGACCCATCTCCATACCAGATTTCCAGTAATCCGAAGTGACCAACTTGGCAACAGAGCATTTCCGCAAAATAAAAATGGTACTATTAGAATCGCCTGATAGCACAAAATGGCGACGTTCAATTATTTTTTCCATATCAGATTTCCAGTAATTCCAAGTGACCAAAACTTGGCAACGGCGCATTTCCGCAAAACAAAAATAGTACCATTAGATTGAGGGTCTATAATCGAGACGTTCAACTGTTTTTTTCATATCAGATTTCCAATAATCTGAAGAGGTCAACATGGCAACAGGGCATTTCCGCAAAACAAAAATGGTACCATTACAATTGGCCGAGGTCCCACAATTGCGACATTTAATTTTTTTTCATAACAGATTTGCGGTAAACCAAATTTTTACCTCAGCAAAATAGGAAATTATCTTTTTCTACAACCACACTCCAAAACATGCTTTTCTTCATAGTTTTACGTTCGCAAACATGATTATTTCTCACAATAATTGAAATTTGACATTAGTGTACCGCAAAGTGACATTTCTGTGCCACAAAGTGACATTTCTGTGCCAACATTTTTCAGTACTTAATTTCTAAGCAATACAGTTTTCGTGACAGCAAGATGAAAGTATATTTTGAAAATTCTGCATTTCGAAGGGATATTCGATCAGGCAACTTCAAGAATGAATAGACAAAGTCTATTGGTTTATATAATATGAGGGAAATTGTCGTACAAATTCATAATATTCTGAACCAAAATCATAGACATCACTACTGCTGTCTCAAATACCCACATACACACTATCCATTGCTAGGCAACGGAGCAACATCTATCGAATCATTTGAATGTCAACAAACGTCAAGCATAAAATATTCGTAAAATATTCTTGTCCCGTCATTTTTTAATGAGATTTAACTAAAATGGATAGCGACAGTTCTGAAATTGAAAATACTCCGCCAGAACTAAGAGAACAAGTTAATTCATCGTCATTGAATTTACTACCTTCAACTTCAAGAGGAAAATATAAGAATGAGTCATTGACATTTCATTCCGTCTTATAGTATAGTATTATTTTTAGCAAAAAGGGTGTTGTAAAAAAAGTATAGTGTGTAACAAGAGCAGAAATGCAATTTCTCACTCGTTTGAATTGCAGCACTCGCTTGCACTCGTGCCGCAACTTTTTCAAACTCGTGAGAAATTAGCACTTTTCTGCACTTGTTGCACAATATACTATTTCTTGACATACCTTTTTGAGAATTTCAACCTTGCAGTCTGAAAATGAAAAAAATCATAATTCAAAGAAATCTGTACAATGATCCCGATCAGTTACTGCGTTTAGAAGACTGTTGTCTTGAAAACGTTAATTTCGTCAGTAACGTATCGTATACTAAATTTGCCTGTATGACAAACAAAATTTAAATTGACTAAAAATACTTCTCTTTTTCGAAAACGTTGACGTTTTGGAAATCTGTCTCCGTTATCAAAACTCGAAGTATGAAAACTTGCTAAAAATTCTATTTTCATCAGTTTGGATATGAAAAGATTTATTTTGACAAATGAAATCTGCCAAAAAAAAATCAGTGAGCGAACAGTGAGCAAGGCAACACGCGATTTTTAATATCTGTTTGAACCCAGTATTTTTTAAGTAATCATAAAGTTATTTCTTTCTTACTTTGTTAATAACTACACGAGTGTGTGAACAAAACGAACGTATTCAAACATACTAGTTATTTCAGTGCATTAATAGCTAAAAAGTGCATTTTTAATTGAGAGTTTTGTTGTCTTCAAAATTCTCTGCCAGTGTTTGCTTCATTATAAAAACAAACAACAGACCGAAGTGTGTCAAATTCAACTGCGATAGTTCAGGGTCGGACAATTACAATGGTAAATTGTTCCCATTGCAATCAACAAGTAAAGGAGAGTGACGAGGAATTTGTGCAATGTGATAGTTGCAGAATTGTCTTCCATGTCACTAAAAAATGTAGCATCATGAGCTCTACTGAGGCAAGGGTTTTCACTCTCCAAAAAACGTATGCTTATTTTTTTCTGTGATGAATGTACAACCTCTTTTAAACAAGTTCCACAATTGCTTCGGAAAATTAGTGTACTTGAAGAAATAAAATCTTTGAAAGATGAAGTAAAACTACTGAAATCCAATTCTGGTAATATGTTGAATGCTGAATCTTTATACAATGAAATCCATGAAAGATCAATAAATTCAAAAAATATTCTTATTCATAAGCGCCAAGAATGTAATCACCAAGATCATAAAAATAGAATTGCTCACGATATCGAAAAAGCTGCTGAAATTATAAACCTGTTTGAAGTGAATACTGCTGCTGATATGAAAGTATATCGATTGGGACTTCCAGGAAATAAGCCCAGGCCATTGAAAGTTACACTCTGTAGCGAGGAGAATGTATCAACATGTTTAAGAAACAAACGTAAAATTGCCACATCTCACCCGAACATTACAATTAGTGAAGATCTAACATTTATGCAAAGGGATCATATCAAACAACTACACAAAGAGCTGGATGACAGAGGACAGAGGAGTACTTATTGCTACACGTAAATATTTATCTACTAAGTTAGTGAAAACCTCGGCAGATAATATTGAACAATTGTTTGTTAGTCTTAAACTTGGTCAGGATAGATTTATAATTGGTGGAGTATATATCCCTCCTAAGTCAAATTTGGAAATTTATCAAGATCATGTTGAAAGTGTGTTTGAATTGATTAATACCAATCCTGATCATGAGTTATTGATTTTTGGTGATTATAATATTCCAGATTTGATTTGGATAGCAGGTAACGATGGTTTGGAAAGTGTATGCCCAGATTCATCAGTTGGAAAATTTGTTATCTTTGATTCTTGTTTTATCGGAGCGTTTCGTGGATCCAATATAAGAGCACAAGGCTTGCTGTCGGTTAGGGCACACACAGAAATCCGCTATCGCAGAACATACTCTCAACAACGATAACCATAGGGTGAAATTTGAAGAAACCCAAGTCATCTCTTCAACATCTGCCTATTACCCAAGACTCTTCCGGGAAGCAATTGAAATTCAGAAACACCAGAACAACTTCAACAGAACCGAAGAAGGACTACAATTGAACAAGGTTTGGCTTCCAGTTCTCAAAAATTCTCAATTAGCTCCCTATCCACAAAATAACGGTACGAACGATTCTATGATGTCAGCTAACGCTATGGACCAATCAGATGTAAGAACGTCAAATCACAGGCATTTATTGAGACAACGTATAACAAATGTCAAGCATTTGACAGCGACATAAAAAATCTGAAACTTTCTCTTGAAAATGCTAACCACTCGTGTTGGCGAAACGTCGAGATTTTCTCTCAACATACGTCGGCCGTACTACCCGAAGAACCACCATGTAAGTGACGATGGCCGCGAAAGCCTTTCACGACTTAGATGCATTACTTGATTGGTCCATAACAAACAATTTACAACTCAATATAGAAAAATGCCATATTATCACTTTTTCGAGGTCAAAACAAAGGGGTAACCATGTGCTATCCATTTCTACTGAGTCGGTTTCTTTGAATTAACATTTTTTCATTTTCAGACTGTGGTAGGTTAAAATTCCCAAAAAGTTATGTCAAGAAACGAATATCCTCCACAAAAACAAACTTTCATTCAATACTTACAAGGAAATTATCATTCATACAATTTTGTACGAGCTTATAATTGAGAAAAATTGTGTTCAAATGATTTTAATTCTATTTCATTGAATCAATAATTAAAAATAAATTGAAAATAAAATATGGAGAAATAAAATTAAGTACTTTTGACAAATATATTATGTGAACTGCAAAACTTTTCCAAAGGATCAAGAAAAATAACACACGAACAATATGAGACGTATATCGAATTTTTGAGAAGTGGCAAGGACGAAAATCTGTAAAGCTCTATTATATACCCAATGGATCTATCAAAACACCACCCAAGTGGCAACAGGTAGGACCAACATTTTTTTTTTAATAGGCATTTTCAGCCACCTTTTGGGTCTTTCAGACATTTTGGAACCGGTCATGTTTTGAGAAACGAAAGGCCGGGGAAACATACATTCGCCAGACTGGAACTGGAGGAGGTATGACCATACAAAAAATTCTAACACAGCTGAAGGAAAAGCTTTTACAAGTATTAGGAAAACTTACCGTCAATGGTAAGTCTACCTTAGTATTGCGCACACAAATTCGAGTAAGCAAAAAAACGCAGATCAGATTTTGCATTCAACTTTATTTACTCTTTTTGGGCTATACTCAGGCAATTCGGTATTTCTGTATTAGGAATGTTCTGATTTTTTTTAGTATTAATTTTGATAAGTTTAGGAAATTAGGGGCATTATTAGCGATATTGATTTTTTTTTTTAGTTTGATTTTATAGTTGTATACCATATTATAAAACTAATTTATAAATTTCCGGGATTTGTTGCTAGTTCGTTATTTTTAAAATTGTCATTTCTGTCAACCAATTGCACCCCTACGCATAACCCTCAGAAGTCCGAGAGAATTGTGTGAGCTAGGGAAGACACAGCCCTCAACTTTTAACGTGTGATGCCATGCACGAGACCGATAACCATGCGGTGATTTGAACCTTCGACCTTTCGCTTCAAAGGCGAACGCTCTACCAGCACGGCCACCTCGGCCCTTAAGTTGTTAAATATGATTTCACTACAAAACAGTACCTTGTGCCTGGCAAATTTGTCTTCTTAAATACTGAAAATTTGACTTTCCTGTATAAAACTGAAACCTCAAAAAATCCAACTTTCATTTGCAGACATCCTTCAAAAAGGATATGCAGTACAGTAATCCATCCAAGCCAACAAACAAAAAGTTGCTTTCTCATTGAGGCAGCGGCAGTGCACAAACCTTAGTTTAGTTAATGATACTTTCATAAGAAATAATAAAAATGCCCAGACGAGCCTCCTCAATTTGGAGAATTCATTTGAATCTTAGAAATATCTGTTGTTAAATTTTTGGGATTAAATTGGTATCATGGTGTTCATTCCAATTACAAATTCATTACCAAAAACCTTTAACACTACTGGGTACAGTTTTATTAGATATTTTTGTGAAAATTTCAAATGATTTATTTCTTTGACTGTTCTACTGTCTTAATTGAAATTTCAGTCGAAAGATAAGAAAGAAATTGGTTGGTTTTGGAAATTTACATACATTTTGCAAATATTTTTGTCAAACTGAAAGTATTTGGTAGTGGGTATCCAAATTTTAAAGCTTTTTCATCTAAAACAGAGCTTCTCTTACAGATATTATTTTTCAAAAAAAAATATGAAAATCAGCTTTTTAACTTTTAATAAAAATGTTCCTACTCAGCTATGTTGATTTGGGAACAAGGTATGATTCAAACTTGTCTCTGGAATTATTATCTGGATAATGAAAAATATCAGAAGTACTCTTCCACAATTCTGTTTCTGGATCATGTAAATTAGCTGTAACACCAATAACACCAGGATCGTTCACTTCATCATTCTCCTCTCAATTTCGTTCATGACATCTTGGCGATCTATAAAAATGTTATGTAAAATTGCACATGCTGATACAATTTTTGCTGCTTTGTTTGTCGATGGGAAAAACAACATCGAAAACGATTTTTTTCGATATTTCGAATTCTCTTCAATTCTCTATTGAAGTTCATTTGTTGCTCATTCAAATGAGCCTTCTGAATTGAAACCATGAGCCATGAAAACATATAATTTTTGTAAGAAGGGTAGTCTTCAAAAACCAAATCAGTAAACAACTACCTTAGGGCGGGTTGTACAAAACAAGTTCACCAATAGTTTAAATAAACTTACATCAGTTGCTAAGGATTAGCCAATGAAATTTCTAGTTCCTTGGCAACTGAACTTGGTTTAGTTGAACTGTTGGTGAACTTGTTTTGTACGACTCGCCCTTAGTGAGTATAAAAATACATTTTGGTCGACAAAAATCTATTTCACTCTTCTAAGATCATCAGGGAGGTCGGAAGAATTGGAAAACATACAGTGTGAAATTGCTTCTGAAGAGTATGTTTTCCAATTCTTCCGACCTCCCTGATGATCTTAGAAGAGTAAAATAGATTTTTTTCGACCAAAATGTATTGGAGGCCTAGAGAAAGAGATGCAATTCACGCATCAATGGAATGAGCGATTTTCTGTGAGTGATACTTCTGAATAACATTGTCCCTTATCTCATTCATAGATAAGAATCTCCAATGGAAACTGGACATGTAATAAATAATCAACTATCTGAATGAAAATGCAAAGCGTCTAACAAAATTGCTTAACAAAATTAAAGTGGCTCTGACAATTGGGCCAGTTTCATAAATATATAACCCCGTTGTACACAGATTGAAGTTGTCTGGAATTTGAAGCCATGCTGATGCAAGTGGTAGATGGTGATTGCAAAGTAGTTGCCTACTTCAATAGGCAAGTCAGGGAGAAAATTTTCATCACTTCTATGAGTTAGAAACGTTAGCTGTTGTTTTAGCATCACAGAAGTTCAGGGCCTACATGCAGAGCTATCCCATTGAAAATATTCACTGATTGTAGTGCACTACGAACTGCATTCAAAGAAGGATAAATATAATTCCTCGAGTAAGATGAAAGTGGTTACAGGTACAAGAGTACGATTCCGAAGTTGTCCATAGACTAGGTTCTGAAAAGGAACATATTGATGATTTTAGTCGAGCTCTAGTTGAGAGCTACATTGATATCACAATGGTTGATATTACCGAAGCTGATTGGGTGCTAGCCGCTCAGCTTCAAGACGAACTACTTAGAATTATTTGAAACGTTCTTCAAGAAGAAAATGTTAATAGAGACACTACACAATATTTTTACAAGTTTGAGATGATTCATAAGAAGATTTACATATAGTTCAAAGATCGCAAATGTTTGTGGGTAATTCCTAAATATCCACGTTGGCAAATCAGATAATGGTAGACATTTTGGTTTCGGAAAGAATTTGAATACTACTCAAAACTATTGGTTTACTGGTATGTGTGAAATTATGAAGAAGTGTGTAGAATCCTATTTGAACTGTTGATAATACAAACAGGCGAGTGGTAAGATGGAAGTTACGTTACACATAAAGTATGATTTTGAGTATGACTAGAGTAGAGACTTTGATGACTACTCAAAACTATTGGTTCACGTATGTGTCAAATTATGAAGAAGTGTGTTGAAGCTTGTTTGAACTCTTGAAATTACAAGCAGGCGATTGGTAAGAAGGAAGTTACGTTGCACAGAGTATGACTTTGAATATGACTCAGAGTAGAGACTTTGATGACTACTCAAAACTATTGGTTTACTAGAACGTGCCAGATTATGAAAAAGTGTGTAGAAGCTTGTTTGAACCGTTTATATTACAAACAGGCGAGTGGAAAGAAGTGAGCTACGTTATATAATATAGAGTATTTGATCGTGGATCAGCCTTCAACGTACTACTGCTGCTGGAACCGAAAAAAAAAGTAAATAGAACACAAAGTGTTCTGAGTTCAACCTCTAACAGAGTTATTGGTGTCTTGCCACTGGAGGCTTTAAATGGATGTGAATGTAAAAGTATCGCTGAAGGAAACCTTCTAAAAGAAATTCAGTAAGACCTAGAACTTGATTTATAAGAATTGAAAGGGAAGATTCTAGAAAAGTTAACAAAAGATCAGAGAAATCAGAAAGAGAGGTTTCGCAATAAAGCTGAAGCTAAGGCTAAAGCTAAAGTTAAGGCTGTTTCGGCCTATGATAATGAATAGTCTATTCTGAGCAAGGTATGATTTCAACGCCGCCTAGCATCAAAACTATTAATTTTTGGGGTTTGTTACTCAATTAATTTCTATTCAAAATAACTTGAATTGCATCATTAAAAATTCAGAAAAATCCACCGAATTTTTTTCGTTTTGTGCCGTTTGGGGGGAAGGGGAATAATAATAAAAAACTGCTAATTCCCTTATTCAGGCATATTTAAACATTCAAGGATACATTTGAAGGCACTCGATATTTTTTTTGCGTTTTGTTATAGGAGTTGGGTGGAAGAAAGGGGGGTAAGCATTTTTTTTTTTTTAACAGCACAATATTGTGTAGCACTAGCAACAATGGAACAAGTAAAAATAATGTTACCCGATTCAAAAATAAATAGTCTAATCTACGCAAGGGGTGATTTCAACGCCCCCTAGCAGCAAAACTGTTAATTTTTTTGGATTGGCGCAATGGTAACATTGGTTCAGAATCACATGGACTTAATTATACCAAAAATTCAAAAAAATCCACCGGGACCCAAAATTCATAAGGAGTTCGGGGTCCTTTGCATCAAGGTGTATACAAATTAAACATCAAGAAAAGTGAAGGGTTGTTCGCAGGATTTTCATCAGTAGAAGGATAAGCCGGAGCAGGAGTTGGAAAACGGAGAGAAAAAGCCTATGCGCTAGATTTTCTGACAACAGTTTTCCAAGCAGAGGTGTATGCCATCCTGGAGGCAATCAGAATGGAAGAGGTGAGGTCCGGCCCAGAGAGACATGTATATGTCTGCTCGGACAGTCAGGCCGACATCGGAGCTCTGAATGCAACCAGAGCCAGATCAAAACTGGTTCAGGAGTGCAGAGATGTCCTGGAGAGTCTTGCGACTGGAAAGGAAATAGAACTGATGTGGGTCCCGGGCCATGCAGGGATTGAAGGCAACGAGCAGGCCGACCAGCTAGCCAAACAAGGAACTAGGCAATCCTACTACGGACCCGAACCCGCACTCGGAAAAACAAGGAGACAAGTAACAACGGCACATACTGAATGAGTGGACAGTTGATACATTAGGAAAAGAGTGGAGAGGGATAGACGGCTGCAGGGAGTCAAAGCAGATTATATCCGGGCCCGATAGGGCAAGGGCAAAAAGCATAATTTTAGTTGTGTTAAAACACCAAAAACATCAAAGACAACATGTTACTTATCGAGTATATCTCGACTGCGAATTTTCACAGGCCACGCCCACCGCGTTGGTTATTGGAAACTATAAAAGAAATGCTTTGGGCATCGAATTCAGTAGTCTGTTCCTGAACTGAGTAGGGAACGAATCGACGTCCGACTCCGAAATCTAGTTCTACGAGAACAATAAAAATTCATATTTGAACTGTGAATATATTTTCACTCAACAATTGCCTGCTTACCTGTTTAACTACGAAGCTCCTTTGGTGATCCTGATTTTCTTTTGAGCGCGAAAAATAAGATTGTAGCTGTTTTGGGGGTGTTCCTTGATAAAGACATCTAAAGCCAGAAATTGTTTGTGGGTTCTCCAATTCTCCGGAAGTATGCAAAATTGTCCTTTTCTTCCTCCGTTCCTGTGTTCCTGTTTCCTGTTAGCCTCTAGCTGAAAGAAGGATTGGTAAGACAAACCAACTTGTCTGAACTATTTTTCAACAGGGTGAACAAAATAAAGTGAATAAAAGTTTCGGACGTAATTCTGTTTACGTTGAACAATTGAACTTAAATTTTTGGTTAAATTAATTGTTTTAAAAGTGATTCCGAGCTATGAAATTAAGTAAAAATAATTTTTAGACATTTTTTTCTTTTTGCTTTACTGTGAGGCAAATTTTATTTAAATTCAATAACAGTTTAAATAACATAGCAAGAGTTTGTTTGCTCCATATTTATAAGAGGAGAATTTCATATTTGATATTGCATTTTTATTGGTATTATTTTACTGTTTCCTTGGCTAACGTCCAAGCATACCTTTGTTTCAGCTGTCGGTCTATGCTAGCGTGGTTGCAGCCATCACTCAACTGTTCTTTTCAGAACTAGTTAAAAGAATTCGTTCACGCTGGCTAGGCAGACATTAAACATTACAACAATCTTACCAAACTTGATTATTTTATAACTATACTATAACTATACAAACATTTTAAATAAATTAAATAAAGTAATCCGCTTCGAACCTGGTACCGGTTTTCAACCGACTACCTGCTTCGGACATGGATGTCCCTCGTCAGCAAGTGTCCGATGTAAGAGTTGGGCAGAGGAATGAACCAGAAAAAGATGCGCGTAATGGCGGCGCTCTAGAACTCCGAGAGAGCGTTGAAGTTGGAACTCCAAAGGAATTTTACTAAATTAAAACACCGCCTTTGCGACAGGCCTCAGAAGGCACCTGGCTTTCATCAGAGTTGAGGCAGACCCACTATGCGCGGAATGTGATGAGGAGGCTTCCTTCCACTTCCTGTGCGAATGTGTTATTCATGGCAGACAGGAGAAGGAATTGCACTCATTGCAATGGAAGGGCATTTCGACTTTCGGAAGAAGATCGAAGAGATTCGAGCAGGAATCCGCCATGGGATAAGTGAAAATGCCGGGGATTGCGAAAAGGGCTCACTGGGGTCTAGCTGCTGCACATTACCATTACTATCATCAGTAGAAAATGGTGAAATTTGGCATCGACGCAAGTATTCAAATGAAATAAAAAATAATAATTTATTAGATGACATGAACTTAAGTAGCACATTCAAATCCAAAAAGGATAATTGTGAAGTTCGCTGTGAAGCAAAACAAAGTAGATTACCTTTCCAACATAAATGGAAACACTACCATTAGGTGGTTCCAAATAATTTTTCCTGTTTGAAGATGACTCCAGTCATGGATGTCCTTTGTATATTTCTTTAAAACAAAAGATGAAGTATTGAATTGCCTCGAAGATTTTGAAGTTCTCGTTGAAACTCAGACCGATTCAAAAATTTAAAAAATAAGATCTGATGAAGGAGGGGTATTCTGCAGAAATGAAATTGAAATTTTCTTGAATAAACACGGTATAATGCACCAAAAAACAATCGACTACACAATAGAGCAAAATGGGATGTGTGAGCGAATGGATAGAACTATGGTGAAGAAGGCGAAATGTTTACATTTGATGCTGCATTAAAGAAAATATTCTGGGCAGAAGCAGTTCATACTGCAATCTGTTCAAGAAATAGAAGAATTCAGGAATACAAAAAACACTCTACAAGATATGGCATAGAAAAAAACCTTGGGATTTTTGGTAGCTGTGTTTTATGGTTTCTGAAATAGAAACGATTAAAGTGGGGAAAAAGGCTAAGAAACTGATTTAAGTTGGCTATTGCGAAACCATGAAGGGCTACAGAGTATACGAGGGCTGTTTGGTAACTCCGTGACTATTTGAATAAAGAAAAAAAAATTTGGCAAATAAGCGTTTTATTTTTCAACATAATCTCCTTTTAGATCAATACATTTAGTCCAGCGTTTTTCCAGTTTTTTTATTCCTTCCAAATAATAGGTTTTCTCAAGGCCCTCAAAATAGGCGTTTGTTTCGGTTATAACCTCTTCATTCGACCCAAATCTCTTACCACCCAGCCATTTCTTCAGGTTTGGGAAAAGAAAATAGTCGCAAGGGGCTAAATCTGGAGAATATGCTGGATGGGGTAGTAGTTCGTAGCCCAATTTATGAATTTTTGCCATAGTGACTACACACGTGTGCACTCGTGCATTGTCTTGATGAAGCAGCACTTTTTTTTTCGCTAAATGTGGTCGTTTTTGCCTCAAATCAATATCGAATCTGTCTAAAAGCTCTGAATAATATTCGCCGTTGATCGTTCTACCCTTCTCTAAGTAATCTATATGAATGACACCGCGTGCATCCCAAAAAACTGTGGCCATAACCTTGTTGGCTGACAGACGCACCTTAGCCTTCTTTGGTGCACGTTCACCAGTTGACACCCACTGTTTTGATTGTTCCTTGGTCTCTGGGGTATTGTGATGGATCCATGTTTCGTCTACGGTTATATAACGGCGTAAAAACTCGCCCGGATTGCGATTGAACTTTGCCAAACACTCCTTTGAAGTGGTCACACGGTTGCGCTTGTGGTCGAGTGTGAGCAATCGCGGCACCCATCTCGCGGATAGCTTCTTCATGTCCAAATATTCATGTAAAATGTGATGTACTCGCTCAGTTGAGATGCCTACAGCCTCAGCTACCTCACGTACTTTTATTCTCCGATCGTCCAATATCATTCCATGGATTTTATCGACGATTTCTGGCGTGATGACCTCTTTTGGGCGACCTGAACGTACGGCGTCACTTGTGCTGGTACGACCACAACGGAACTCAGTAAACCACTTCTTAACCATTGAAATTGATGGTGCAGAGTTCCCATAGTATTTATCAAGTCTTTCCTTGGTTTCAGTTATGGTTTTTTTACGCAAAAAATAATGCTTAATCAACACACGAAATTCACTTTTTTCCATTTTTGTTAAAATTCACGAGGTTGTCTGCTTCTAATTGCTGTCAAACACAAACCAAATGTCGCAGCTTGCTCAAAATTTGACAGTAGTCTATTGAAAGATGGTGGTTGACAGCAGCAGTGTTGCATTTAAAGTTACTGCGCGGGAAATTTAAAAAGTCACGGACTTACCAAACAAGCCTCGTATAACCCTGTTACAAAGGTGGTAACCACGAGTAGGGATGTTTGGTTGTAGACGATGTAGTAACTTGATTACTTGCAATTAGGACGTCCATCGTCTTGAAAGTGAGAAAATTCAAAAGAGATATAAATCTTTCTACCATTCACACGATGGACGTCCGAAATGCAAGTAATCACGAGTAGGGATGTTATTATTGTTGGAATCAATAAGATTATTTTAGTTTGTCAACAATGTTGAGTATACATTTTAGGTTGGTAATAACTTGTATTTTGACAGAACTGTACTTCTATAAGTTTTCTGTGATTGTATGTACGAATGCACGGATTTGTCAGTAAGTTCTGTCGTATCATGTGATGATGATGATGATAAGAATAGCACATGTTTCTTCTTTATTTGTTAATCTTCACCAGTTACCTCAATGTTCATTAAAAGTGGAAAAGCATCTTGTGTTTAAATCCAAATTTTCTGCGACCTTTGAAGACAGGTTATGGGCCCAGTCTCGTCGGTTTCAAGTTGTTAGATAGCAGAAGGAATTTTGAGGGTTAAGAAAAAATACCGCAAAATATAATTTTTTTGTCGGGTTGGATCGTTGGAAATGGAAGTTGAAAAAGTATAACGACGAACGAAAATTAACATGGACCAGTCTGGATTAATAAAGTTCAACGGCGAAAACTGGACCACGTGGAAGTTTCAAGTCCAGGTGATCCTGAGGTCAAAAGGATTATTTGACATAACTACTGGAAAATGTGTCAAGCCGACTGACGAAAATAAAGTAGCTGAGTGGAGTAAAAATGATGCGAGAGCCCAAGAAATAATTGTTGTTCGGATGGAGGAAAAACCTCTTACACATATTCTGGCATGTGATACAGCAGGAGAAACGTGGGCAAAACTAGTAACAATATACGTACACAAGTCGCAGGTCAGTGTACATTTATTACAACAAAGATTTTTCAATCTTCAATATAACAACAGCGTAGCAGAATTTGTATCTCAGATTGAAGAGATTCAAACTAATTTGAAGACTTCGGGAGAAGCCATTAGTGACAAGATGGTTATCACTAAAATTCTCATGTCTCTGTCAGAAAGCTTAAAACACTTCGTTTCTGCATGGGAATCGACACCCAGTGATAACCAAACAACCAAAGAACTGATGTCCCGGTTGAAGGTAGAAGAAGAAAGGAGAAGAACAACAGAAAATGTGACGGCCTTAACTAGCCAAAGTACATCAGTGACAAATCAGAGAGAAGTTAAATGTTTTTTATGTGACAAGACTGGCCACATGAAAAGATTTTGTCCAAAACTAAGAGCTAAAAAGTCATTCCTGTACTGTAAAATGGACGGCCATCTGATTCAACATTGTTGGTTTAAGAAAAAGAAGGAATCAGAAATCAAAGACCCACGAAGTTCTACTTCACGAGATACCCAAGCTCTTATAGGAATGTCAAGTCTGTTGGAAGGTGAAAATATATTGGCATTAGTGGGACAGTCGCAGGCCTACACCAATACTGAATGGTGGTTAGATAGCGGTGCCACAGAGCACATGTGTTTCACAAAAGAAATGTTTTCAACCATAAATCAACAAGAAAATGAGCGAAAAGTAAAAATCGGAAATGGAATAATGCTAGAAGTCCGAGAAGTAGGTAAAGTGAAGATCACAGCCTGGGATGGTGAAAAGTGGTGAAAACCGAGCTGACCAATGTTTTATTTGTGCCAGATTTAAATGTAAACCTTTTTTCGTTAAGCACAGCCCTGGATAAAGGCCTAGAAATGCACTCTACCAGAGATAAATGTAAGCTGATTGATAGTGAAGGTGAAGTAAGGGCGATAGCTGAGAGAGAAGGTAAAATGTATAAAATGTGCTTCAGAACCGAAACTACACTTGCGAACTAAGCAGAAAGCTTGTTAGATTGGCATCGTAAATTTTCCCATATTAATTTTGGCCAAGTGAAGAAAATTTTTAAAAATGAAAGTATATCTCATAAAGACGAGGAAAAGCCGTACTGCAGAGATTGTTTAGCAGGTAAGCAACATAAACTACCATTTTCTTCAAGCGAATCGAGAGCTAAAAAGACATGTGAATTGATTCATGGAGATTTATGTGGACCATTTGAGGTACCTTCATTTGGGAACAGCAAAATATTTGTTGTTGCTGAAAGAAGACTTTTCAGGATATCGTTTGGTTTACTTCTTAAATCATAAATCAGAAGCAAAAGAAAAGATTAAAATTTTTATCTCTTGCCGAAACATAAACAGGTAACAAAATTTTAACTCTACGTACTGACAATGGCTTGGAATTTGTCAAAAATGTGTGTGACGAAAAAGTCTTACGACATGAAAGATCTTGCAGTTATACATCACAACAAAATGGGAGAGCAGAAAGAGAGATGCGCACATTAGTAGAGGCAGCAAGGACAATGTTGCATAGTAGAAAACAAAAAAATTCTTGTGGGCAGAAGCTATAAATTGTGCTGTATACACACTTAACAGAGTTGGGGCATCTCCAGTAAAAAATGAAACCCCATTCAAGTTATGGAGTGGAGAAGACTGTGATTTGAGATTTTTCAAAGAATTTGGTTCTGAAGTAGCAGTACATATACCTAAAGAACGAAGGTTGAAGTTAGACTCCAAAACAAAAATGGGAATATTTGTTGGATATAGTGAACTAGTAAAAGGTTATAAAGTTTACTTTCCACAGACACAAAAATTAGAAATCAGAGATGTTGTATTTATACCTGAAAATACTCGTAAAGAAATAAATCGCTCAGAAAATCCAATAAAGTTAGACTTATATTGGAAAACAGAAAGTGAGACGGAGAATGAAAATGAGCAAAATGAGACAGAGAATGAAAATGAGCAAAATGAAACGGAAGACGAAAATGAACGAGAAGATGATATTCCACAGTTAGGAAGACCTAGATGACAAATAATACCGCCTTTCTGGACACAACACTACGACAGGAGCTTTTTTACCACTACAAAAGAGCCCATTACGTATGAAGAAGCAGAAACAGGTAATAATGGCGAAAAATGGAAAGCAGCCATTGAGAATGAATTGAAAGTGTTACGTGAAAATAATACATGGTGTGAAGTGCGATGGCCACTTAATAAACAAGTGATAGAAAGCAAATGGGTGTTTAAAATTAAAAATGATTGTGAATTTAAAGCTAGATTAGTGGCTCGTGGATTTCAACAAGAAACTACTGAAGAACTCTACGATATTTATGCACCAGTAGCAAAGTTGGCTACATTCAGAATTTTGCTTGTAGGCAATCAGCTAGGCAAGCTAATTCACCAAATGGATGTTTGAAGCGCCTTTTTATATGGCGATATAACTGAAGAAGTTTTTATGACATTACCAGGTATGAGTAAAAATAATTCTGATGTAGTTTGCAAATTAAATATGTCGATTTATGGCTTAAGAAAATCTCCTCGATGTTGGAACACAAAATTTGACAATTTTATGAAAATCGAAGGATTTATTAGATCACAGAATGATTTTTGTTTATATTCAAAATGTTCAAATGAAAATAAACTGTTTATTTTATTATATGTAGATGATTTATTAATTCTTGGTACCGATTTACATGAAGTTGAAGTCTTAAAGTCTACTCTTAATGAAAATTTTCATATGAAAGACCTAGGTATTGTATCTCAGTATTTAGGAGTGGATGTGAAACAGAATTTGAAAGAAGGTTTTACTGAATTAAGTCAAGTAAATTACTTAAATAAAGTATTACTAAGATTTGGGATGCAAGATTGTAAATCGATAGCTACTCCATTAGATTGTAATTTGGACTATACTCTTTTGAAAGCTGATAAAAACAATGAAAAAATTATTAAATTATGTAGACAGATCATTGGCAGTTTGATGTATGCTGTATTAGGCACTAGGCCAGATCTTTGCGAAAGCGTTAGTTTATTAAGTCGCTTTCAAGATAAAGCAAATGAAAATTTATACATAGCTTTTAAAAGGGTACTCCGATATGTTAAAGGTACTATTGAACTTGTTTTAGTTTTAAAACCCGAAAATGATACAGGTTTATGTGGGTATGTAGATTCAGATTGGGGTGGGGATTTAGTGGACAGGAAATCTACAACAGGGTATATTTTTAAACTCTTTGGTTGTCCAATTATAGACTAGTAAAAAACAACAAAATGTAGCCATTTCTTCGACTGAATCAGAATATGTAGCGTTAAGTTTAGCTATAAGTGAGGTTTGTTGGCTCAGGAAATTATTACTTGATTTTTGTTTTGTGATGAATACGCCATCTATTATATATGAGGATAATCAGTCGGCAATATGTATTGCCAATAACCCAGAAAATAATAAACGGCTTAAACATATTGATGTGAAAAATTTTTTTATTAAGGAAAAAATTGAGTCTGGTATAGTAACTGTAGTTCATATTAATACAGAAGATCAGATTGCAGACATCTTCACCAAACCTCTTGCAAAACCAAAATTTGACAAATTTCGGGAAAAACTGAGTGAAACTTTAGATTTTTATAATTTTTTTTGATGAAATAATTTTACTGAGAAGTGTTGGAATCAATAAGATTATTTTAGTTTGGCAACAATGTTGAGTATACATTTTAGGTAGGTAATAACTTGTATTTTGACAGAACTGTACTTCTATAAGTTTTCTGTGATTGTATGTACGAATGCACGGTTTTGTCAGTAAGTTCTGTCGTATCATGTGATGAGGTTATTGCGTAGTAATCTTAAGCAAAGCACATGTTTCTTCTTTATTTGTTAATCTTCACCAGTTACCTCAATGTTCATTAAAAGTGGAAAAGCATCTTGTGTTTCAATCCAAATCTTCTGCGACCTTTGAAGATAATTATGATGGAAAACCCAGAAAATGAAGAACAGATTCAAGTAAGCATACCAGCCAACTTCGAAAACTTTGAAAACTTCGTTTCAGTGGGAGAATCTGAAAAATCTGAAATTGTAATGTACTTATACCTGTTATTTGTATTGAGCCGATTTGAATACATATTTTCACATATTTATGATCCCAAATATTCAGCAAAGGCCATCAGAAAGTAGAGTATGGATATTATTATTATTTATCGCTCTGAAGCGACTGATTTTTGGTATCACATTCACTTCTCAGCTGTAGTTAACCAACAAAAATCTACGGAACCACCCCAAATCGTCGGTGCGAATTTCAAGGAAGCACTGGATTGGAAAATAAATTGAAAGTACAAGAAACTATGAAAATTTATTTCAGCTAATATCATGAGTTATTTCAACTCAAATTGGATTTATAAAATTGGATGCTTGGAAGCTCCAGGTTTTTTTTAAGAACGATTCATGTCAAAATATGCAACTGCATTTAATTTAAATCATTTGAGGAGATTAAGATGCTATTTCTACGAGTATTTCTGGTTGTATTACCTTAGTGCAATTTCCACAATGGGGGTGCATGAAAAATTGAGGCCAGAAGCATTTTCCTTACCATCAAAGAAAAGCACTTCCATATTGACATTAATTTTCTGAGGCAACGCAGACATAGTATTGGTACTGCACTAGGTTTCAAATTATTCTATTGTAGTTTTCACATGAATCTTCATGAGGAAAATGTCTGCCACAAATTACAATTTTCTCAATCAAATGTTCTGTTGGGGTCTCTTCTTAAGAGCAATAACCAAAAATCATGCCTTTTTTGTCAAGCTAAAATAATATTTAAGCTAATTGAACAAAGCATATAGGTACATAAAAATTTTCACTATCTACCAAAAATGATTTATTTCAGGTATTTTTCCTTTACACAACACTAAACAGTTCATTGTTTATTTCTAGGAAGAAACGGCTTTATTAGATAGTGTCTTCAAAGGAACAAGATTAATGCAAATTCACGAATGATGAAAGAATTAACCAACGACAACAAACACCACAAAAAACGACAAGAGAAAATCTGAATTTCTAAAAATCGTCTCT
Source organism: Chrysolina oricalcia (assembly GCA_944452925.2). Taxonomy (NCBI): domain Eukaryota; kingdom Metazoa; phylum Arthropoda; class Insecta; order Coleoptera; family Chrysomelidae; genus Chrysolina; species Chrysolina oricalcia. The sequence continues at coordinate 36,794,721 of OX101828.2, read as the reverse complement.
GATCTCTGAGAAGAGTGACAGATCTTAGTGACAAGTCTTCCTGTTGATGAAAACGCATCGTTGCACGGTCATTATAATTACAGTAGCATAGGGTACATTATTGTTTCAAATAAGTTTCTCTCGCGCCTAAAATTCGGAGTAATTATCTCTAAAATGTTCTTTTCGGTTTTAAAAGGTCCTAACTGCGCTGTCATTATCTCTTTCAAATGACATGTGTTTTATTGCCTTATAACAAAAAATTCTGAATTGGAACACCAAATTATTTTCAAATTTGGCAACGATCTACCCAAACTACACTGATGACGCGCATGCGCACATCGTAAACGGGTCGCATACGCGGCATGCTTTTCGCCGTGAAAATTGGCGGGATTAGCATTCTAGAGTAAGTGTATAATATATATTTCTATGGTTTGCACTCCTCACTCCTGGCCTGTGCATTGGGCATGTTCACGTGCTTGCCGATGGCCTTGAAAAGCAGAGTTTATTATGCGAATTCACATGTGTGTCACTCTTGTATGAATATGAATAAAGTTAGCAAATGAGAAAATCTGGAAGACCTCCCAAAACAAAAAAATTCGACGATTATGTTACCTACCTGTGTTTGGAAGAAAATCCAGATCTAAAAAACCCTGTAACCCTTCAAGATGCGCTATCACGACCAGATGGAGGGAGATGGTGAGAAGCCATATCGAAAGAATTGCAATCTTTCGAAAAAAAATTAAGCATGAGAGTTGGTAAAACTTCCAGAAGGTGGTAGTGTAGTTGAATGCAAATGGGTGTTCCGAAAAAAGGAAGATAGTGAAATTGATGTAACCGATAGGGCAAGATTTGTCGCCAAAGGATTTACACAAAGACATGGCATTAATTTTAATTAATTTTGGCCTTTTCCCCCGTTATCCGACACTCAACTTTGAGGTTATTAATCGCTTTATGTGTGCAATTAGATTTAAATATTATACATTTAGATGCCACAACTGCATTCTTGAATGAAGAACTTAGGGAAATAGTTTTCATGAAACAGCCTGATTAGAAATTGTTTGGAATGAGAGTTAGTCTGAATAAAATGAAAAATGAATTTTTTTAAACACGTTGAGTGCAATGTGCCCACTGCTGGGTCATTTTAGTTTGTTCCACAGAGACCACGTGCCCACCAGTGGACATTTGGCGAAGTTTTAGTTCATGCCGCGTGCCCACTCGTGAGCATGATTTGAATGGGTTTAACGTATGCTAGCATTTTCTCTGGTCCCAGGGGACTTCCGAACTAACAATGGACCGACCCAATGGACCGATTTAATATACCTAGTATTTCGTTATATTTTTTCTCATTAGCAACTATTGAATAAAATGCACAAAGAAATAAAAAAATCATTCCTAGAATGGCTAAAACCTGTTCAATCAGGAGCAATATGTAGATCAAATATTGAAAAAGTTTTATATCCTCCATTGTAAATAAACTACATAACATATACCGAGCAGAAACGAGTACAAAGCCGTTTGTGCACTATTTTTTTGGAAACCTGTCCTCTTTCCATTCCCTTGAACGGCCTGGAAAACTCTCACGTGGTATCCGAGATACAGGAAAGAGCATTATCACGAGCAGTAACGTGTACAGGGCCATTTAAGCCTTTTATGATTTTCATATATTTTTCTCAGTGAACATTTGTGGATATGAATAACTGCACACCCGTTACAATTAACTAAAATAAAAATTATTTAGAAACAGTGGTTTTATTTTTAAGTTAAGTCAAGTTGAATTAATTTTGTTTCTATTTTCTCTTATCCGAAATTTAAATTCTAATCACGATTATAAGTAAATAAATGATGTAATTTGAATCATGTATTTAAGTAAATCATTTCAACCCTGAATGGAGTTGCAATAGAAGTAGTCCAGGAAATCGAAGATCTGGCAGTAATTTCATCAAAAAATGTTCTCTTCAATGATCATATCAAAAAACTAGCAAGTGAATGCAATAAAACCCCTGGTTTCATATTGCGTACAGGGCAGGTTTTCATTTGGGAAACCTGCATCAAATTAATCAGTAACTATCTTCGTTCCAAACTTAAATATGCCATGTAATAATATGGAAGCATAAACAATGACACATTCCTAAACAATAGAAAGAATACCAAAAAGATTTCTAAGGTCTATTCCAAAAATATTGACAGTTTAGTTTCAAAACAACTCAACTTCTTGAGCACAGAAAGTTTGATTAATAATCAACATGTTTTTTGTCGAAATAAATCCACTGTTTCCAATCTTCTTATCTATGAGCAAAAAATGTTCAATGTCTTGAAAGGTAGAGGTCAAACGGATGCCTTCACATTGACTTTTCCAAGACATTTGATATAGTTAATCAACATATTTCATTGAAGAAGATCGGAAATTTCGGTTTCTCCGATTACCTGGTGAATTGGTTTGAAAGTTTTTTCACAGGTCGTACACAACAAGTGAAAATCGGGGGATGAGCAGTAATGTATCAGTAACTTCTGAAGTGCAATAAGGGTCACATTGCTGATTCAACATTTTTGTGAATAACATCGGGAGCTGTTTTGATAACTGTGAATTTCTAATGTTTGCTGATGACTTGAAGCTGTTCAGACCAAATTCATATTTAGGCTGATCTGAAATTGAATAGAACTAAGACAAAAGCTATGATATGTACGAGTAAATATAAAAATATTATCATTATTATAAATGATGTAGCACTAACAATAAATGAAGCCAATTGAAATAATTCCTAAAGTGAAATACCTGGGATTCCAAATTGATAACTTTCTGACTTTTGATGACCATTTTAATTATATTTATAACAAAATCTCAAAGAAACTGTTTTTCTTCAGCAGAATTTCACAACATTTGTCAAAATAATGGTATACAATTCTATAATTCAACCTCATTTTGATTACTGTTCCTCAGTTTTGTATATGTTTAATGGCAATAAAATGAACCAACTTCAAAAGTTGCAGAACAGAGACATGAGAGTAATTTTGAAAACTAATCGATATACACCAATCACACTAATGCTGACATCACTCCAATGGTTGAACGTCAAACAAAAAATATACTTAAGAACAATGTTATTTATATACAAAATATTAAACAAAACTTATATTGTCCATCATAGAGATATTCATAACTATCCTACAAGAAATAACGAACAGTTGAATATAGCTGCAACCAAGAAAACTAGTACGATGAACTCACTTTTTTTAAAGGGTTTTGATAATTACAATCACCTCCCTGAATGTATTAAAAATTGTAAATCTGTTGACAGCTTCAAGAAAACTATCCAACATTGTGTTAATTTTTTTCATTGCTATTTTCAAATTTTTATATACAGGGTATTCCACATTCGATGGCCTATTAGACGTTTCTAGAGAACGGAACGAAGGATCATTTTAAAAAATTGTGGGAATGGATAATTAAACATGTTCTAGTCGTCTAAAATATTTTCGTCAATACAGTGTTGCCACTTGTATCAGAAAGTAGTGGATACTTTGTTATTTTATATATGTATATTACATCATTTTTGGAATCCTTATAAGATTCCTTACAACTTTCCCAGATAATCCCCTATTAACAGTTTTCGAGATAAAAATTATTTTGTCAAATTTTTGTGTAAAACCTGACCATTGAAAAATGACTTTTTTTCACAATGCAAATTAAAAAAATATTGCAATTTGGGTCATAGCTGCATAACACCATAAATTATTCTGGCGCAGAACTGGATCTCAGCTTAAGCATACAGAGAGGCTCAGAAGTAAGTTCCTTTCGGGGACTCATGAAAATGATTGAAACTCAGCTTTTTCAAATAGAACACCCTGTATACTATCTAATTTTTTAAAACAAATAACCAGTTTGAATAAGTTGCATCGACTATGTCCTATACCTAATGATTTTATAGTTTATGAGGTCTAAGCAACTATAAAATTTCAAGTATAAAATGTGGTGGAAAATCTATCAAATAACAAATAAGACTTTCATCTTTTTTGAAAACGGTGTAATTGAATACATGAACTTTCCTTCATACTGGATGTATGAAAAACATAAAATTATGTTTGAGAAATAAAATCAATTGAATTTATTCGACCCAAGAGATAATATTACAAAATTTATCTATCAATTATAACACATTTGATGGTGAAAAACAAAAATTCAGTAGCTTAGATGCTTGAAATGCTGACCATTCACTTGCAAACATTGATGGATCGACGTTATTACAAGATTAGTCGTGGCTCTGCGGATTTCCGATGAGTCGATTTCTCCGAAAGCACATCTTACCCTTTTTTTCAGTTCCTGTTTTGTATTCACAGGTATTCTATAAACCTTTTCTTTTATTTTTACCCAGAGATGAAAATCTAGCTGAGTGAGATCTGGTGACCGCGGCCGCCAAATCCAAGGACCCAAACGTCGGCGTCGTACCCACCGATCTTCAAACAAATTATTGAGTTCGCTGCTCACTCCACGTGTACAATGTCCAGGAACCCCATCCAACTGATCCAACTGATACCAACAATTATAAGTTGTAAATTGTCCAGGAATTCACTCACAGTTGTTCTCAGAATATCTAAATATTTTTCAGAATTCAACTTTTTCTCATAAATGCAAATTGAAACTGTATCATAAGCATATAAAACACATTGAAACAAATTTTTTGTTGAAATCCCCTTTCTCTAATGAAATGATGGTTTTCTGAGGCCTAGAAATGATTATTCCGACGATTGAATAATCCCTCACGTGAGAATTGTGATTCATCAGTCCAAATAATTTTTCTCAAAAAGTTGGGATCTTCGCATGTCCATGTTAGTAACATTTCGCAAAATTTTACACGTTTCGGTGGACCATCTCTACATGAAGCTTGTAGCCTGATGAATTTATAACCGTGAATATTATGTTTTTTTTTTTTATTATCCATATGGAATTGCGAGAAATTCCCAAATCCACCGCAGCACTAATAATAGATGCATGAGGATAAGCATGAAAATATCCCAGAACATTCATTTTATTATCCATGTCACCAGTCACCTGATTCATTTTATTTATTGAGGCGTGAACTTTTCCGAAGTTGAGATAATTTCGTTCAATTCTTCTAAATTTCCGTTCGTTCATTGTTGGTAAATTTGGATATAATTCATTAAATCTTCTACAGGTCCTCAATATGATTTTATTGCACTCAATATGAATATAAAACAAATTCAGGATATCAGAGTTTGAATAATTATTACTTTCCATTATCACCACTCTGGTATGACAGTCGGACTATTTAAACACGTTATTGTCAAGTTCATTCTTTTGTTCTTCAAATCTGGCTATTTGGAGCAGATCATGACACACTATCATTTTTGTTGAAATTCAGTAGCAAAATCCAGAATACATTTATCGTAAAAACGCCTTTTTCTACGGCTGTAAAGAAACATCAAGTGAGTCTTCGATTAAGAAACCTACATCGTTGTAATACAGATTTTCATCTCCCACGGGTAATCTGTATCGAAAATTTTCATTTCCTACGACTTTCATGAGCTATTAGGCTGTCATTGTATTGAGGAAATTTATGAAAATAATATTTGATCGAATCTAGTCTATTAACGTCTGTTTGATAATAATTTTCCGATATTCCAAAATTTTCATAAAATTTATTTCAAAATGTAAAGTAATTGAGATATTAATGAAATAGTGTTATTTAAAATTTTATAGACCCTAATCTCATATTGCTAGTCATGCTTACATATCTTGAAAGGCTCAGTCAGTAGCTTGGGAGCGTTCGAGTACTGCGGAGCAGCATGATGGTGGTTCAAATCCTAGATGAGTTAATTTTTTTATTATTTCTGAAGAAATTGATGAAAGTACTTGCTGTTCAATTTTTATTATATTTTTCACTATTTGTATATTCAATGACGGCATCAAAGTTTATGACAGAATCTGTTACGAAAAAAAAATCGTATTATACGATTCAAATAGCCGTAGAAAAACTATGGTGTACAATAAGCGTTAAATGACTATTTTGCACTCGTAGGTATATGAAATTTTGTATTCGTGGAAACTGTATGTCATTTCATGCTAATTGTAGAATTATAGATTAAAGTAGATGAATGGAAATAGGAAAAAAATCACATTTTGCACTGAATTTTTCAGTTTTCCGACTGGTTCAATGACACACTGGATATTTCTTTGCAAAGCAATTTTAGCAAAGCCAAAATTTTAAGAAAAAATTTTGTTACATGTTATTGAGTTTTGAAATTTGTTTACACCTTAATGACTCCTCGATAAACAATATTGAATTCTTCCTAAATTAGAGGAAACGAAAATGAAAACGAGGAACTTCAGAAACGTTCATGCCTCGAGAAATAGAATGAAACTGGTGACTAGTAATACGGAAGTGAAATCAATGTTTTGGGATATTTTTATGCTCATCCTCATGCAGCAATATCTAGTGCTGCCGTGGATTTGGGAATTTTTTGCACTTCTGTATGGAGAATTTTACAAAAATATATGCACGGTTATACATTCATCAGGCTGCAAACTTTGCATAGATATGATCAACTAAAACGTGTAGAATTTAGCGAAATGCTATTAAAATGGACATACGAAGATCCTAAGATCCGAAAAAATAATATATGGAGTGGTGAGGGAGTGTTCAATCGTCGGATTAATAATTTCTGGACAACAGAAATTGTATGCTTATGGATGACAAATTTTCAATTTGCATTTATGAAGAAAAGTTGAATTCCGGAAAACATTTAGATATTCTGAGAACAACTCTTGGTCAATTCTTGGACAACTTCCCTTTGAACTTATATTGTAATTGTTTGTATCAGTTGGATGAGGCTCCTGGACATCGTACACATGAAGTGAGCAGAGAACTCACTAATTTGTTCGAAAATTGGAGGATACGATGTTTGGGTCCTTGGATTTGGCCGCCGCGGTCACCAGATTTCACTCCCCTAGATTTTCATCTCTGGGGAAAATTAAAGAAAAGGTTCATTGAACACCTGTGAATAAAAAACAGGAACTGGAAAATGGGGTAAAATGTGCTTTTGAAGAAATCGGCCCATCGGAACTCCAGAGCCACGACTGATCATGTAATAACGTTATTCCATCAATGTTTACAAGTGAATGGTCAGCATTTCAAGCACCTCGCTACTGAGTTTTCGTTTTTCAGTATCAAATGTGTTATAATTATTGCTAAGTGAATTTGGAATATTATCTCTTGTGTCGAATGAATTTAATCAATTTCATTTTTTTCTTCAAACTGTCAACATAATCATGTTTATCGTACACCCAGTATAAAAGAAAGTTCATGTATTCAATTACACCTTTTTCAAAAAAGATAAAGCTCTTATTTGTTATTCGATAGATTTTCCACAATTTATTCTTGAAATTGTATACTTGCACAGACCTCAAAAATTATAAAATCATCAAAATCTTATAATCGGTACGATATAGGTGTAGGACATAGTCGATGAAACTTATCCAAACTGGTTAGTTGGATTCGAAAATTAGATAGTATACAGTTCAATTTGAAAAAACTGAGTTTTTGAGGATTAAGAGATAAGTGTTAGCTATAGTGTGCTTAGCATACAAAAACACAACATAAACATATAATAATGCTATCATGCCTGTTTGAGTGTAAGTAAAATAATACATAAAAATTTTTATTAAAATTATGGGAGAGAGCAAGTCGCTGACCTATGCCATCATATGTCACTATGATCAGCACCCAAGAACTGTTCCATCGAATAGAAGCTTTGTGTCATAAGATACTTTTAATTGTTTTTTAAACTCTATAGAAATCGAGACTTGATACCATTTGGGGTAAATGTAACTTTGTCGGGCTTCCTCCCAAAAAAAAAGTTATGCTACTTACTGATCGACAAGCGTAAGGATGCCTTCGAGAATTGGTTGCGCAGTAGACAAAACCCTGTAGTGGGGCAGGAGCTCAATTGCTCTGCCTTATTAAACAGTAGTCGATCTTTGTCGCACATCTACTCACACTGTCTATCGTTTGCGCATCTCAGAGGCATCCTTACGCTTGTCGATCTGTACGTAGTTTTATATCCTGATCAGGAATCCAAAGAAATTACATAGGGGTCTTGAATACTTTTCAAGTTATGGCCTTTTGGATCCTGAAAATTGACCATTTTAAAACACACACTTTTGAGTTAAAAATCGCTCAGAATACCCCATTTTTGTTTGTCGAAACTGTTTTCAGACACCAATCTACCCATATTTCACAATTACAAACACCAAGACCAAACGTTTTACACAAAAAAAATATCTTATGTACTTAAGAGATTTTATGGGATCAGAGCAATGTCCCACTTGTACATCTGTTTGCAATATTTTATAATTGAGTGCATAAAACTTACTAGGATTGTAATCTGGTTCGTAAACATTTCTGTTTATTAAATCAATTTTTTTTTTTATTTTTACTAGTTTTGCAATGGCGCAAATTAAACAATTGAACATAAAAAGTTATTGCTCATATTTGAACTCAAATAGTTGGCGGCGCAAATCCCAAGTGACCAACTTAACGCAAGACTGAAAATTACTTTGGCCCAAAAAAAACTAGTCCAGGTTTACTAGTAAAAGAAGGTCGATTTACCTGATTTTTTTAAACTGGCCTCCGTCACATCCTTGTTCATATCCTGATTTTTCGTGAACCTGCCTTAATAGCATTCAATGTGGAGAATATTTGTTGAAACCCACAGATGAATAATTGGTAGGTAGTAGCTTCATCATTTACTTTGCCCTGAATATCACTTCACTTGCCAAGACTTGTACTATTCGCGTATTTGAATATACGTCAATCAGTTCTATAAAAACAGTGTCTGCGCCTCATTACAAACTCATGCAGTTTCTTTCCTCCCTTTCTTGTTGGTCTAGATCAAATGCATCTTGGTCTCGATTCTAGATAAATGTGTGTGACAACTGTGACATCAGTGTACATACCAAGTTTACCTGCCTCAAACCAAATGATAAATTCAATTCACTCCATGATTTCCATTGCTATTACCGACATTACTTCTCTCAGTTCTCTCTCAACCGTACCGTTTGGCTGCTCTTGACCTCTTGGTTTTCTTCCCTCTTCCAAGAAAAATAGAACAATTTTTAAGAAAAGACGAAAGTTTTTGTGAGTTCTTCTTCTTCTTCTCATTTGGCGGGGTGAACTTGGTCAAAGAGTAGATCACAAAGAGGAAACTCTTGACCTTGAGCTAACCCAACGGTTAAGGATAGTTCATACCCTTGCGACTTTTCTCAATTCTTAAAAAATCACCGCATGGGCGTTCATACTCAAACGGAGAAAAGATTGCTGTAAATGATGAATCATAATATGCCATTTTGGGTATTTGAGGTTAGACATTGTTGTTTATTTTTTCCTTTTTAGACAATATCAGTTGAACGTGGAGGAACGTAACTATAGAGAGGAATTACTCACTGGTTCACTCAATGTTTCCAAAATGACATTACAAGTTGCTAATATAATTTTTAATACGGAGAATTTTCGAATATTGTTTCCAAACAATGAGTACCTTCATCAACAAATAAAGACAATGTACAAGTTATAGTTTAACGAGTATGAAGGATCTTCGGTCAGATGACTTTGCTTTTGCCTTCATACACTACAAAAGATGGCTCATTTCCTATCTCCGTACATTCAATAAATTTCAGAGCGAGGACATCGTCATTTGACGTCATCGGGCCTACAGAACTTTGTTCGTCTGCTATAATAGCCTGTGTATTTTCATACTTTCTGACAGCGGTTTTTCTGATGACTTTTTTTCTTCGTTTCATTCAAAGTTTGCGTTTGTTGTATTACTTAACAGTCTGTCCAGTAGTTTTCTAGTTCTAGTACTATAAACAACTAGGATTGTCGTGAAAACTGGAAATTGAATAGACTGTTGGAGTGCGGTTTGAATCCCAATCCATGATAGGGCACTTGTTTACTCGACTGTTTTTCGATTCATTGAAAACATAGCTGTGAATATAGTGAATATAGCTCTCGAAAAATGCTTAAGGGTAACCTGGGTCAATAGACGAGGAAAGTGTGTCGTCACAAATATCATTCTTGTCAAAAATTGATTCCAAACAAAGAATTTTAGCTGACATTCCCTGTTGATTATTTGCTGATTTGCTTTTTAGTTCGTGTACAGTTGTTTGGATTTTGTTTTTTCAAGCAAAAGGAGTTGAAAACTTTAACGGGAACAATATCGGAGAAGCCGATTTAAATTCGACGGAGGTTTGTTTGGAATCAGTTTTTGACAAGAATGACATTTGTTACGTCATCACTTTCCTCGTCTATTAGAATGAAGCAGAACAACCATAAACATAAAAATAAAATAAAGTTTTGAATGTCTTCTGTAGGTATTTCATTTTCAAATAATTTTTTCCATTGTCTCAGAATCTCCTGAGTGAAATAGCTGTTTATAATAGCAAATAAATAAAGGAACTGGAGTGGGTTAATGAAAAAAGGAAAATAACTAAACACAAGTTTGTTCTATTCACCAATGAATTGCTTCCCAAAATTGACCTCGATTCTTTGCAAGGTATATCTTGATTTTTTTCAAATATGAAATTTTCATAAAATTGAAAGATATTCATGAAAGATATGCACCAATTATATACCTTTATTATCTTTTTTCCAATACTTCTTATGCTCAATCAAATTAATTTCGACTAAATCTATACCAACGATCGATACTCCTTTTTTAAATCACTTTCTCATAGATCCATTATTGAACGTCACTCCAATTTCAACGCATAGAAATGTCGATTAAAAGCATCAATTCCTATTTATTGAAATGGGCTCAACTTTTTCAAGCTAATTTTCAGTGAATTAGTAAATCAGTTTAATTCATGGGTCATATATTAACAGCAAACAATAGGGCATCTAGTTCTGAAAACTCAATGGAGTAAAAGAAAGTTGACACACCAACAACGAACTCCCAAAACATCAACAGGTATGCCTTTTGAAAACCGATAAAAATGCATGGGCTCTTACGGCAAACCAACCATAGTGGAGGCCAGGTGACGTCACTCATAACTGGAGGCATGCGGGGAAAAGGCAAGTGAAATCACTGAACTGGGCCATCCTTTGTAGCGTATAATCGTTGGGGATAACCGAACAAGGAATTTTTCAATGGGATGAAGCGATAGGTTGCCATTCTAGATTTGTAGAGTGACAGGTAGTCGTTGATATTCGTGATCCCAGCTGTTGAGAAATCGGTTCGGACTGATTTGAGTTGAAATGCACAATCGTTTCTCTGCCATGATTAGTATAATTACTATTTTGATCAAACATCAAGATGAACTGCGATATTTGCAAGAAAAATATGGTCTTTGGAAACCAGCAAATGAATCATTCTGGTTGAAAAAAAATGTAATTCCGGACCAAGGAGACTTAAATTTAACAAGGGGGGTTCAATAAGCTCTTGCCAATCAGAAACTTGTAGCATCAACGCGCGACGTACTTGGATATGTTGAGAAGATTTTAGTCACGTGCTCACAGATTAATCGAATAAATCGGTAATAAAAGAACGAAATGGACGTAGGTTTGACTTTGACATGCTGTTAACCAATAATCACATCCAAATTTGAATCGATTTTTTCGTAAAGAATCTTTAAGTTTGAAATTTGAACCTTTCGAGGATTTCAATAATGAATATACAAAAAACAATGCTAGTTTTTGTTACGGAAAATCAAAATATTATATTTGATGAGATAACCATAAACTCACACTTCCAAATTAATCGTACTCGTCTGCCAAAATTCTCCGGGCAAACAAATCAATCTCGGACTGAATAGATTTAAAAAACCGAACGATCAAGATTTTCCTCCCCTACAATCGTTTGCAATAAACGAACGATGCAGACTAATCCGAGCAGTCGTACGTAAAAACCGAACGCGCTTTGTAATGTCTTTCAAGATTTCATCTTTCATCTAATGCGGTAGCTTAAACTGAAGTTTAACAGGTACTTCTTCCCTGGGGTGCAATTACGAACGCTCGTTCCGTCGTGAGTTTGACATATGTCAGATTTGAGCAATTATGGAAACCGATACAATTCAAAATATATTGCAACTTGAGTCGATATCAATGGTCTATATGGTAGATATAATTCCATTCTACCTCTATTCAATTAAATTTCATAACTTCGATTCCGTTTCGAATCGAGAACACACATCGTTCTATCCTACGGATCGTGACAGCTGAAGTATCGAGTGTTCATAATCCCACCCCAGCAGTTACGTTAACTGAAGGATAGTCTAGTTTAAACTGAAGATTATCTTCAACTGGAACCTATAAAGGCCGATTCAGATACATGGCATAGATGCAAGGTTTTTGACACTGCATGAGAAATGCATGTCTGACGACGTTCACATGTGCCTGCCGGCTTGCGTCAAAAACGCGGGGTGAGCATGCACATGATCTAGTGATTTCCCAGCATATATGCGTTTTTGATGAAATATCCCTAGCTTTCCGTTTTTGGCAATAATGAATTTGGCGAAGTAATGAAGATTAAAAAGGTTAATTAACAAAGTAATTTTATAACTGTATCCTGAACTAAAAATCATTTATTTATAAATTCTTCTATTGTTCAGAATTCCAAAGGCATTTGGAATTCACACCTACCATTCAAGCCCTACTGAAGCTGCTTGTTTCGATAAGGAAAAGGTTTCATGACATTTTTGATAATATTTATTATCAAGGCGGGGGCTGCATCTCTATGGTCACGTATTATGGAAGTGGATTAGTTTTGCCCACTGAAATATACATATTTCAGTGGTTTTGCCTGGTAGTGATGTTGGTTCAGGAACTTCAACTATGGGCTTCTACAGAACACGCACCATCTGAATTTCCCCCTTTTGTGCCCTCATCAAAATACAAAAATATATAGTTTAGTTTAAGAAAGTTGAGCTACTACCGCTACTATACTTCTAGCAGGTGCTTGAAACATGATGTTTTCCATCAATGGCTCCTAGTGCTTCAGGAAATTGCCAATTCTGCATATGGTTAACTACTAGTGTAGTATGATGGGTGGATGTAACAAACACAAATTACACTTCAAGTAAAACTGTATTCACAAAACTGTTTACAACTAATTAACGAGTCATCTAGTCCTGTTCGGATCTATCTCTCTCTCTCTGTATTTGGTTGGTCGTTGCTTCCTTCAAACAGGCGCATTTGACCAAGCCCTGCTGCGGAAAATCCGTTCCCATCCGGCCTTTAACCGGCGTAGACAGCAAGGTTTCATCAGGGGAATGCAGTTGTCTTGCTCTAGGCAATACTGCATCCCATATTTTACACTTTTTAATTTTATTTAACAAAACATATCTGTCATATGCACGTCTTTAAGACTGCGGACATCACACACATTAACCTGAATTCCAATTCAAGACCGCCGTCTGATCTCAACCACTGCCGGAAGTCGAATTCCTGTTCGGATCGACGTGTCAGATAGACTGACTTGTCGCGCGCCAAATGTCACTCAGCTGTTCACCGCCAGTGTTGCCAGACTAACTCAGTGTTACTACAACTAGTAATCCACTCTTCTGTTTCATTAGGAGACTGACAATGGAAAAAAGATGAATAATCACTTGTCTTGTGTTGGACGTTACTAATGTGGTTGAGAAATGCATTGAATACTAATATACTTTTAAACATAATACTTGATTACATTGCATGTTCGGTTGATACAATAATGATACTTTTAAGTTGTAATCCTTTTCTGCAATATTTTCAGGATTTATTCCATGTTTTCATATTTGTAAAGGAAAAGATGGAATATCCAGGGAAACTGTATGAAAATGCAAAGAGAAAAATTATACAAATCTTTCAAAAACCATTCTTTAGAGTATTTATTATACATTGCATCGGATACCTCTGGAATCATTTAAGAGATTGTGGACTGACCGACTCTGAAAGAATAGTTCAACTATAGGTAATGGTGGGGTTATATAAGCCTATTCACAAGCTGAAATATAGTGCCTCTGAATGAGGGATTTTTTTCCTATCAGCAACCTAACTTTTGAAATGTTCATTCATTCTGATAAAATTTTTGAAAGTATCAGGATCATCTCCCAGATCATCCATCAAGTTTAAAATTTCTTATATCCTTTCAATCGTGGTCTAACCCACTATCTTCTTTTATTTTTCATAAATAAAGATACAGCTCCATAAATTAATGAAATAATTACAGACTTCCAAATTACATATACATTTTTTTTGTAGGAGCTAAGGTATCCTTAAAATATGTTATAGGATAAAATAAAGTTGATATAAATAAATCAAGGATAAAAGATTCACATTTAAGTGAAATATAGTGCGGAATAATTTGAAAAACTCAAATTTCATTGTTCCAGGATTGCCAACATTATTAAAGAACCAAATGAAATATGACTTTGTGATAGAAACGCACGTGAAAGGCACGTATGTGAATTGTCGTGCAGTTTTCAGGTCAAAAATGCATATGCGTGTAAATCGCACGTGCTTCAAAAACCCTGCGTGGGCACCCATGTATCTGAATCGGACTTAAAACGTCACTTCTTGCTTAACCTACAGTTGAACTCCAAACTGAAGTTTAACTGGATCCTATAAAACCGGCCCTAATTATTAATTGATTAGACTGTAGTCGCGTTCGGTATTATGATCTCAGAGTTGAGCAGATTTTAGTCACGTGGCCACAGATTAATCTAATAAATCGGTAATAAAAGAACGAAATGGACGTGGGTTTGACTTTGACATGCTGTTAACCAATAACCACATCCAAATTTGAATCGATTTTTTCGTAAATAATCTTTAAGTTTGAAATTTGAACCTTTCGAGGATTTCAATAATGAATATACAAAAAACAATGCTAGTTTTTGTTACGGAAAATCAAAATATTATATTTGATGAGATAACCATAACGTCACACTTCCAAATTAATCGTACTCGTCTGCCAAAATTCTCCGGGCAAACAAATCAATCTCGGACTGAATAGATTTAAAAAACCGAACGATCAAGATTTTCCTAGATTGCATGTGCCTCCTTTCTTCATCTCCTATAGTCATCACTTTATACGGGTGTGATAATTTCATTTCAGTGAGTTTAACTGGACCCAGGGCAAAGAGACAACTAAACTAACAAGGAGGATTTAATAAGCTCTAGCCAATCAGAATCTTGTAGCATCGCGTCATAGTGACGTACTTGGACATGAGTACAGAGTCGAACTTGAACCAAGCAACAAAACTGTCAGCAGTAACTCTCGTATACCAAGAGCTAGTCCGTTACTGTCTATAGAGAACGGCGGCCATGACACGTCCAACTACGTCACATTTCGTCACAAATGTTCTTTCATCTTTTTCTACTAGTGTCCCCATTGTCTTATGGGAATCATGGTGGATTGATGCAGCAGTCATAAGTCATAAGTTTTAAGTCATAAGAAAGAATATTCGTAAGTGATTGGTTGGAATTTACGGACCAACCAATCATTGACGAATATTCTTCCTTATGACATAAAACTTATGACTTATGACTGCTGCATAAATGCATAGACTCTCCTGTTAAATAACGTTTAGTCCACTGGACCTATATACAACTGAGCCGCTTTCCAATTGACTCTGTGGGTAGCTCTGAGTAACTCCGAGGAGCTCATGAAGTGACCTCACAGACCACGAAGGAACATCAAATCAAATCAAATCAAATCAAAATATACTTTATTGTCCGAAGAATGAATTCTTGTTGACAAAGCTTTTATAAATATAAAAATAAAGACGTACAGAAATATAAAAATGGTATGCGTAAATATGTGTTGATAAAATCACAAGTCGTCAAAAAAAAGAAGAAGAAAAGAGAACAGGTACATCATAGAATATCATCATAAAATATAATATAGTATAATGTAAAAGCGTGTATAGCATGGAAGAAAATAATGCTACTTCCATGGCACAATGATGATAAAATAATTAGTAAACTACAACATATATATTAGTTTTGCTCAAGTGTGAAATTATATTAGGTACATGTTAAAATTGGACTACGCAAAGAAGCGAATGTCATATAAAGAAAAGAGAATGAACATACGAGAGTATGAGGTTAAGATAAGTTCGAGCAATTCCAATCTTTGTCTAGATACTCTTGAACACTGTAGTATGGTTCACTGATAAGAAGACTTTTTACAGATCTCCTGAATAGAACTGGAGAGACAATTCTTCTGGTAGTAACCGGGAGATGATTAAATAATATCAAAGCATTATAAATGAGAGACTTTTTTGTTAAATTCGATGATGGAATGGGAAGTCTTAAATTATTATTTTGGCGGGTAGAACTAACAACCGTCTCATATGACGATTTGTTGCTGTGGACCAAACATACAGTCTCAAGAATAAATAAATTTGGAAGGGTAAGGATTTTGAGATCCAAGAAAAGAGGTTTACATGATACCCTAGGTCCAACATTGAGGAGGTAGCGAACGGCCCGTTTCTGGAGGATGAAAATAGAATGTTCCTATTATCTAACATGTACTTCTGTCAGTTGAACTGATCCTGAAGTGATTTCAGAGGTAGGTCAATGGTAACAAGGCTCTCAATAGAGGACTTCGGATAAGGATTCAGTGATGTCACCACACAACTTTTGGCTTTAAAACTACTGGCACGTTTTTCGACAAGTTTTCCTCATGTCAGGGTTCCTGGCAGCCTCTGGAACCCCGTAATATGATTGAAATTGTTCATAACGACGGGAATATTGAGATTTTCCATAAAATACAAAACCCTAGGGACTTTAATTTTTTTAGGGATTTTTCTCACAAAATGGCGCTAATTTCCAAATATATCATTATCCTGAATTTAAAAAAAATTGCGTATTTCACGTTTCCTAGTTGCCAAATAGTTGATCGATCTAGAAAATATTCTGAGTGGTAACTTTCACGGACAAACAAACCTTATTACCTTTCTGATTAAAATGCTCTTGGCCTGAATACTTTGAGGTTACATCACAGAATTTGTATTTTGTTTCAGTTTTGTGTTTGTGGGTATGTGCAAAGAATATCTACAATAGTTCAGTATTGTAGATATTCTTTGGTATGTGTTACATTTTAATCATAACTGTTAAAATGGTTGAATATCATTTCTACTTTTGAACTTTTTCATGGAACGAATGTGCACTGACAAAGAAATAACCCTACACTCAGTGCCGCATTTGCCAGCTAGCATGCTACCCAGTACCAGTTAGCAAATTAGCCAGTAAGCAAATGCTACGGGCCCCGCGCCTGGGGGGCCTCGCTCCCTGTGCGCAAAGTAAAAAAAACTATCAAGTAAGATATGTTTTTTATACCACCTACAGAAAATGAATAAAGTTGGAAATGGAAATGATAACTATAGCGTGGAATGAAATTCTGGAACACTTGCAAGCGACTAACGCTTCGCTGCAGTTTTCCG